>PISX010013856.1:0-55133 GCA_004024625.1 Mellivora capensis | reverse complement strand
GTGGGCTTTCCTCCGCGTGCTGCGGACGGACCACTGAGCCCGCGTTCAGACAGCAAGCAGGAAGAGGGGCGAGGCTCCTGTGCCAGCAGGAGGACAGCGGGCCCTGCGCCTGGATACCAGGGCACCTGCAGGCTCCTGACCCCATGAAGGCCTAGGCCATAGCCTGGCCACCCCCAGAAGAGGCGTCCCCGGGCCGCAGCCGACACCCGTCCTGCTGACCCCACAGCAACGCAGGTGCGTGGCGGGCGGAGAAGCACGGTGCGGGGTGCAGGGCAGACTCCTGCCTGGCCGCGCCCCTCTGCCCGCCTGGAGGCTGTGCCCAGGGCCTGCACGGAGGCTGGACGTGCGACAGGGGGGCCTGGCCCGAGGCCATCAGCACCAGGAGGCCTAAGCTTCCCGGAAACTGCTATTCTGGACCCCAACGGCAGCCGACCGCGCATCTGCAGAACAGCAGCTGGGGGCAATTTCCAGAAAAACTGGACAGCCAGACTGGCTCCTTCAGGGGCGCCTGGCTGGCTCAGTCAGCGGAGCACGTGATCTTGATCTCAGGGTTGTGAGTTCAAGCCCCACACTGGGGTAGAGATACTTAAAAATTAAGAAAAAAAAAAAAAAAAGAATTGCTTCTACGTTGAAAGGAAAGTTGATAATTTTGTTGGCATGACCCCTGTGTCCTTGCCCAGTCTCAGGGTTTACAGAGTATGAAAACCTGCAGGAAGTTTTCTTTTTTGCCCTGTAAGTGAGTGAATAAAACCCCTGATCTATGAAGAGATTCGAGGCAGACCATTGTCCCCATCGCCAGGACCCCCTGCAGGACCGAGGTGCTCCCTGGCCAACCGCATGAGGAATGCCCCAGCCAGGATGGTGGCAGGCCCTCGGTGACCAGCGGCAAAGCACATCAATGTCCTCCAACAGGCAAAGACCTACATACAGAGCCAGGGCTGCGTTTGTACAGGTTCTGCTCGAATCTAAATGATTTCTCTATTTCACACCATCGGGTCCATAACAGGGGTCCATGCCTGCATCCCTGTCCGTGCCGGAAGAGCAGGTGCCCAGCGAGAACACGACAGCGTGTCACAGTTACACGAGGCTGGTGCTGCTGAGGCAGCGTCGCCGAAACATGTGTCCTCCTCAGAGTAAGGTCATCTGGGTCTCCCCAGGGTCCCCTCCCTCCAGCAGGGTCCCCAACAGGCCTGGCCATGTGCACCTTAGAGGCCCCTGCCAGCAGTCCCCTGCCTCCTGCTCCGCACCGCAACGGCCACCATGGAGGTCTCTGTGAGGGTCCCACCAGCACCTTCCCGCCGCTGAGCCCTCAGACCCTGAGCACGGCCCCTCGGCAGTCACGCGGGGACACCAGGTGCCGGCCAGGGACCACGGCAGCGGACAAGGCAGACGAGGGCCAGAACTCAGACTTTGGGCGTGTGCCCGAAGCGAAAAGGCCAGAGAGGATGGAAGGGGGCAGCGGCCGGGACCAAGCTGCTCCCTCCCCGAACTCCCTTCTGCTCCTCCTACAGAATGACAGTCGCTGGCATGCCGGGCTTATGCGCCTGCGCTGGGCTGCTCTGCAGCTGGAGTGCCTGCCCCTGCCAGTCCCCAGCCCAGAAACCACCTCCCCCGGGAAGCCCTCATACACCCTCCCTAGGCGAAATGAGTCTCTTTGTCATCTCCCGCTTCCTAGAGGCGAGCGGCTCTCAGGAGCCCACCTCACTCACCCCTGCGCCTCCAGGGCCGCCGTCAGTGAGCCTGGACGAGAGAACACGGTCAGGTCTCAGACACCGGTGCCTGCCGTCAGTCCCCTCCCAGCACGAAATGCGGCCCACATTTCAGAGCTCTTTCTGCTCGTGGAAAAGTCTGAAATCCTAACCGGAGCGCATCTGCGTTAAGAGTGGGGGGAATCCACAGGCGAGTCTCACACACGTAACCCTGTCCTGCCACTGCCTGATTTCCGAAGAGAAGATCAAATTCTCACAATGTCACCCGAACTTCACACAATTCCCAGTCTGACGGTGAAGCTTCAAACACAGCCACGCACAGAGTCAAAGCAAGTCCCACATTCGAGGGTAGCCAGGCGGACCCTGCGCAGGGGACGGTGGACACAAAACGCATCTGCGGCGAGCAGCACGGTCGGGGGTCACAGAGCAGAGGGTGGCTGGAGGGGCAGAGGGGCTTCCCTGGGTTCTGGCCTTCAAATACCGCGTGCACGGCACGCTTCCTCCTTCCAGGGCAAGCCACATCTGAAATTCGGCTTTGAAACAGATTCTTCCAGTGTAGAGAGAGCAGAGCTGACAGGTGAACGGAAGCAAGCCATCTCCGCAAGGACTCTGTGAATCACGGGAAAGACGCGGGGCTCCGGAGCCGGGCCAGGATCCTCGGAGCACAGCGACATCCAGTGGCCTGGAACAACGCTGCAGCCACGGGGACGGCAGCCGTGGGCTGAGCTGAAAGGGAGGAGGCCCAGGGCCCCAGGGACGCGCCCCAAGTCACATGGGCGGGGGGACACACAGGGAAAGGGCAGGGCTGGGCCTGCAGCCCCACGTCTGCTGCTCTCTGGAAACCGGCTGAGAGGGGAGCAGGCAGCTCTCCATGGTCGACGATCATTCCGCGACACAGACACGACAGCCACGGCTAGAAAGCCACGGGCGCTGTAGTTTTCTTTGCAGTAAAAACTACTTAGAACGCATTTACTTACATAACTTGCACTAACACTAACACAGTTAACCCAAACGGATCGATCATCGTGGAAACAGCCTATCCGATCTCTGAGACAGGAAAGTGCGTACAGAATTCAAGTCTGAGTAAGAAGATCTTCCAAGAAGATGAGCAAGGAGGAGATGACTTTTCTCTTTCCGTAGTTAACGCCCGAGGCCCAGAGAAAGCAGCGTGGGGCTTCGAGGAGCTCCGCGTTCCCACGTCCGGGAGGTACAGGTGCTGGTGCTCAGTGCTTGCATGGTTTTGCTGCGGAGGCAAAGGCACAAGGTCCAGCCCCAGGCAGGCCTGGTCCTGCTGCCGAGCTGACCGCGGACCCCGCCGAGGCTGCCATCCTCGTCTGCGAGAGGGGGGACACCCTCCCCTGCACAGAGCGGCTGGGAGGCTTCCAGAATGGTGTCAAGGGCTTAGCTGGGGCCTCACACGAGGCAAGCGTTCAGTCAATGCGAACGATCGCTGTCCCTCCACAGAACACTGTGACCGCTCTCAGAAGAGACACGGGTGGGTCTCTCTCCGAGGGTGGCTGGTCCACAAGCATCCACCTCCCCGAGGAGCGCGTCAGGAATGCGGTGTCTGCAGGCCACCCCGCACCCGGGAGGGTCTGCCTTTTCCAGAACCCCCTGCGGAGCCAGGGGCATGTTATGATTTGAGAAGTGCCTGCTCCTGGGGCTTCGGCACCCACATCTTGATTTCACCCTGGGGACACCTGCCCCTCTGGTGCTCCCACTTAGAGCCAGGGAGACCCACACTGTCTCCTGCGGTGGTAACACAGCCGCTAAGAACGCAGCCTGCCAATCTCCGCTCACTTACCGGGGACGTAAACATGTGCGGAATCTGCTACAAAGTTACCTAATGAGCAAACCTTGCTCTAGGAGAAAAACACCCGTTTTCACATTTCATTATCTCTGAAATCGGGAAACGACATCCCATCTGTGGCGCATCTCAAACACAGTCAGGGGCAGCCAATGCCTAAGAGGAGGGACAATGTCCCCGAAGGGAACGCGCTTGGCTTCCTAAGCGAAAAGGGCCGCAGTGAGTCCGCCAGGAGCCACAACACAAGCAGGCCCCGACATTTACCGACAAAACGCTGCGCACCGTTCTAAGGGCTCCCTGCGCATGGGTTCATTCAGGTGTGGTCATGAGTGCCCATTCTCCGGGCAAGAAAACTGAGACCCGGAGGCGTTGAGTCACTTGCCCTGGGGCACACAGCCACAGGGCAGCTGAGCTGAGACCCTGCCTGGACAGCTGGGCTCCCTCACAGACAGTCGGTGCACCCAGACCCTTTCCAGCTCTGGCTCTGTGCGGAGAACATGCACGGGGTGAAGGGCAGTCAACGGCAATCAGAGTAGTGGCTGGGGGCGGTGGCGCGGACGTCACTGGGAAACGGCAGCCCGGGGGCCAGAATCAGCCTCCTGGGTAGAGAGTGGGGCACCTGCCAGGGACTGCATAGCCGTAAGGATTCCGGATGACAGATTCCGGAGCCGCACCTAAGAGCTGGTGCTTCCTTAAAAGCCCGCTGAAGCAGCCACCCCGTAAAAGGCACCACCACCTACCACGCCGAAGCAGGAGATGGCAGGAGGAGAAGCACCGTTCTCCCTTCAATGAGGACAAATTCCAACATCACGCTTGAGACTCGGGCTGTGACTCAGCCAGCACCACGGCTTGCTGGCCATGTAAGTGTAGACAGAACACCAAAAGGAAAAAAATACAGCCTAGAGCCCTGAATGCATTAGCGTGAAAATAACGAGAGAGAATACAGACACACTGCGAACGGGCAGAATGCTGACGTCCCCCCAGAACTCGCAGGTGAAAGCCCCGACCATGAGACAGTATTCAGAGGTGAGGCCTCTAGGGGTTCATTAGATTCAGATGATGTTATGAAGGCGGGGTCCCCACGGTGGGATCCCTGTCCTTATCAGAAGAGACATCAGAGAGCTAGCTCGCTCTCTCTTCACCAGATGAGGATACGGAAAGAAGCCGGGAAGAGAGCCCTCACCAGGAACCGAACTGGCCAGGACCCTGGTCCCGGACTTGGAGCCTCCAGAACCGTGAGACACACATGTCTGCAGGTCGGGCCTCCAGTGTGCGGTGTTCTGTTAGGGCAGCCCCACCTAATACAGACCGAGACACTACTTCTGCAGTTCTCAAAATGTATACAACGGATGCCAGATAAACCAAGAAATGGAATTTCTGTAACTGTAAATGACCTCAGGCCATATTTCACAAATCTTGCTCAGTAAGAGGACTGGGGGAGAAAGGCCAGGCTGGCAGATTCCTCTGCTCCCAAGAGAAGGCTCTGGGAATGAGTCCTCTGTGGCCAGGAGCAAAGCCTTGTCCCCTCCAACTCTGAGTTCCTGGCCTGTGACATCACCCACCAGAAATACCTCATTCCATTTTTAACAAGCAGGATCCGTAATGCCTCCTCGATTCCTCCGGCTGGACCTGTGGAGGGGCCCCCATGACTTGGCGACAAGTGAGTGCCATGAGAATGAGGTGGGGGAACACGTCACATTTTTCCTCCAAACTGGATGGAGAAAAACCCAACGGAGAAAAATTTGCTTTCATGATTTTGCAAACTATTCCATTTCTTCCTCCAACCTGGATTCTTAAAGCCACCGATAAAATGATTAACCATGTCTGCAACAAAACGAAATTGCTAGACGGTGCAATGCACCTGGGAGAAGAACCCCTAGCACCTACCTGTCCCCCTTCTGCACGCCCATGGGGACACAGTAATTCAGCTCCAGCCGGGCAATGTTGCCAAGCCTGAGGACGATCCCGGCACCGTAAGACCAGCGGATACACTCGGCCAGCTTCCGGATGTGAGCCTTGGGGCCCTCCCCTGGGGAGAGAGAAGAGGATGTGACCAAGAGTGCGGAGCCCCTCACAGAGCTATCCTCACACAGGCCCTGGCTCTCCGCCTTGCTGTGTGGCCTTCGAGGGCGCTTAAAGCCGGGCCTGGACATTCAAGGAGAATGCATGAAGTGGGATTAGGACCGAAATCAAGGGAGGGCTGGGGAGCTGACTCCCCACTCAGTGCGCCAGATGCCATCTCTGGGCCTGGCCCATTCTGTCCCCTTTGCCTGGAATGGCATTGTCCCCATACCCGGCCACCCAGGAAGCCCAGCTCCACGCTGCAGGCTGGGGGCCTCGTCTTCTGCACGGCACTCCAGATACCTCTTCAAGTCTCCCTGGCTGGAGGCATTGGCCGTGAGTCTCCTCCGGCCCTGAGCCCCTTGAGGGAGAGGCAAACCCAATTCAACTCGGGGGTCATGACGGCCAGCGGAGAGCAGGCGCCCCAGACACGTCTGCCGTGTGAGCGAGTAAGTGGATTTTGCTAGACCGCCTCCGATGGCGCTTTCTCATGTGTGTTTCATTCAACAACTTTGCTCCCCTTATCAGGCCCTGTAGGAGAAAGGGAGGCCCCTTCTCTGATCGGAACGATGCCATCATCTAACCAGCGGGCAGTTGCTCAGGCGCCGCGCTGGGAGCACGAGGCCAAGAGCGCCGGACGGTGTTGGGGCAGAGCCCGGGCCTTACCGTAGTTGAGGTTGCACAGGTTGCCGGCGTTGAGGAAGAAGTGCGTTCTGAACAGCTCCCCGAAGCCGCCCTGGCCCGGCCGGAAGGGCAGGGGCGTGTACACGTGCAGGCCGCCGGCCCAGTACGCCTCTCCGCCCAGGTAGTCGCCTAGTCGGGGAACAGGTGCAGAACAACACAGAGGCTTGCGGATTCCGAACCACACGCGAGTCCCACACGCTCCACCGGTGAGACGTGGGGTCGCGAGCGGATCACACGCCGCCCGGGCTCCACAAGGGGGCCCCGTCTAACTCCCGGGGTCAGCCTCGCTTTGAAGTCTTTCTTTTTTACCTGGCTTGTTTTATAAACTTTCACTGGAAAGAAAAATGCTAGCGTAGCTTGTAAAAGAAGGACGTCAGAAATTTATCAGGACTGTAAAATGGCTGGGATGAAACAAGTGAGCTCACAGACGCCCCGGTCCACGACTGCGGATGACCAGATCGCAGCTGCCGGGGCGATCAGATGGCATCCTCGGCAACCGCCTCAGGGCCACGAGACAGGAGGCAGCACGCAGAACGGGCCTCTGCAGTTTCTGGAAAGGGCTGTACACGCTACTCATCAGAAGGCACAGAATGTCTACTGCCCGCTGGGTAAGGAAGCAGCGCCCGCCCTCAACGTGTCCAGGGAAAAGGCTCGTTTTTGAAAGTGCATGACCACTTAGGGTTTATCTGTTTTTGCAAAAGGTTACTTTTTGCCAAAATTCAATGAGACTATCTGCTGAGAGTATATAAATGCATTATTTCTTTAAAAAATGCTCCTATCCGGTCCATTTTAACTACGAATAGTAATGACGTTGAAGCAACATGAAAACAAAATAGCCCTGAATGTTTGTACTTTGTTGCAAGATACTATTACAAAGTGTCTTTGTATTCGCTAATACAAAATGATGGATCATAATGAAGAAAAGTGAGTTTTCTCCAAGAGTGACCTCAAGGAATAACCTGCTTGTTCACCTCAAGATCAGCCATCTCCTCAGTCCCTGTTTTAGTACCAAAGTTCTAGAGGAACAAGTAACAGGAGGTCAACTGTGTTTGCTTTTCATTTCCCAGGAACCACAGACCTCTTAAATAATCTTATTAAATAAAATATTATTTTATTAAATAAATTTTATTAAATAAAATTATTTTACTCTGGTCATGAAAGTAATGAACTCATTGTAAAAAATCTGGTAAGCAAAGGGAAGTAGAAAAAAAGTAAATTATCCTTTAATTTCTCCTATTCGGAGATCGTCAGCTAACATCCTGGTGCCTTTCATCCAGTGAAGTGTGATGATAACTGAGAACAAAAAAGTGTGAGTCATCGCATGTGTACGTACGTGGATATATACTCTAGTCCTGCTTTAAAGAAGCTGGTTTAATAGCTTCATATATCATAAACACCGTTATCTAATATGTTCTATTGTTTGGAAATGTGATTTGAAAAATTTTTTAAAAAATTTTATTCATTTATTTGTCAGAGAGAGAGACCAAGCACAAGCAGGGGAACAGCAGGCAGAGGGGGAAGCAGGCTCCCCGCTGACCAGGAAGCCTGATGTAAAACTCCATCCCAGGACCCCGGGATCATGACCCGCGCCGAAGGCAGACGCTAGAACCGACTGAGTCACCCAGGCGTCCCTGGAAGTGTGACTGAGATGCCTGAATCATCCCACGGGTACCACACTTCCCTAATCCTGTCTCCTGTCATACTGGTGTCTAATTTCTTGCGCGCGTTCGTCAGCCTGTCATGCATCTCCTTCCACACACACATTTAAAACCTTGTCTTGCGGTATAATCTACGTACAGAAAAGCATGCACGTCCTAAGTACACTGCTCGGTACATTCCCCTACAGGGACCACACTTCTGCACAGCAAGCACCCAGACTGAGACTCGGGCACACGCAACCCCAAAGACTCTGCTCTCCTTGCCAGCCCCTCCCCTGCTGGCTCGCAGCATGGATCATTCTAGCCCGTCTTGGAACTTCACATGGACCCAGTTGCACCTGATGCCTCCTCTGGGGCTGGCCTTGCTGTTGTTGGTCCTGCACGTTTCTGACGCTCGTTCGTGCCATGTTCAGCCCGTGGCTCTAACTTCGCTCACCCGCCTAACTACGGAACAGTTCACGGTGTGAAGATACCACTATTTATTTGCCCATTCTAGGGTTGATGGGCCTTTGGGTTTCTAGTGTTCAGCTTGGAGCTATTGTTATTGTGCTCACGTATTTCAGGCTCCTGATACACACTGTCAAACTGCTTTCACCAAAAGGGATGTAATTTACACTCCTGCCTGTAGTGTCTTACCGATGGCCTAGCACGGTACTAAGTGGAACATGGTCGCGTTTTAATTTTCAGGCACGTGGCAGATTCCTATACTTCCACATTGTCACTATATACTCCTTCCTTACAAGGAAAAAAGAACAAAACTATCCCTAAGATGTTACTTCTCTTAAAAAATAAATGACATACTAAAAAAGCACCCTAAAAACAAGTGACAAGAAATGTGTGTTACATACAAAAATTTATGCACCAGGCAGTCATTATAAAATGGAGCCAACAGAGATGTTCAAGAAAATAGGAAAATCAGGGTAGGATATATTATAATGGAATGGCGTGCAAACATTTAAATGATGTTCTGGAAGATTTTAAGAACATGTGGAAATGCCTCGGGTAGAATGCGAAGTGTCAGAGAGGGATCCAGGAAACAGGAATGATTGAAACAGGCTTTCCAGAGAACAACATAAAGCTTCAAAACCTTGCAAACCCTTTGATCTAGGGATTCCGCATCTAGAACGTTATGTTATAAAGTAAAACTTAGAGATGAGCACAAAGACTCACCAGGTTATTCAGATACACTGTTTCATAATCATAAGGAAAGAGAAAGCCTAAATGTCAGACACTTGGGATTTGGTTTAAAAAGATGCCATTTGGCAACAAGATGAAACATGCAGCCATGGAAAATGACAGTTTTTTTCTCTCTCCGATTCGCTGCTGGCGGGAATGCACAACGGTATGGCCATTTTGGAAGACGGCCTGGCAATTTCCTACAAAGATTATACAACTTTATCGTGCGATCCAGCAGCCACTCTGACTTCCGGTTCCCCAAATGAGGAAACTTTATGTCCAAACAAAAACCTGCACGCGAATGTTTGTATCAGCCTTACTCGGGACTGCCGAAACCTGGATGTCCACAACCAAGACGGCCTTCCCTAGGAGGTGAAAGGGTCAGCAGAGGGCAGCACAGTCACGCGATGGAGGGTCGTTCAATGATCTAGAAACAGGAGCCCTCCTGCTGACGTGTGAGGACGAACCTTACGTGCTTGCTGCTCAGGGAGGCCATCTGAAAGGGGCACATACTGTAGGGTTCCAGCTATGTGATACTCTGGAAAAGGCAGGACCGAGGGGAGAGGAAGCAGCTCGGGGTTGTCAGGCAGGAGGCGGGGGCGGGAGGAGCAGTCCGAGGAGCACGGTGGGGCCGGGGGCAGCCGGAGAACCGGGAAGGCGCTGGCATGGTGGGTCCCGGCCGCACGGAACCGCAGAGCACAGAGAGCCCGAGCAGGAACGGTGGGCGCACTCAGTCGTCACATGCCGATACCGGCTCGCAGCGACAACGAGCAGGCCTGCCTAGACCCCAGTCACGGAGGACACCCGGGCGGCGTCCACGGAAACGCGGGTGATTTCGGCCCGGCTTTTCTGTACACCTACAGCTGCTCTCACCACCCATCTGTTAACCCGGCCAAGTTACAGGAGCTCAAGAAGATGAAATAAACGGTCATTAAAGATGATGGAGCGCTCACTCCCGT
Organism: Mellivora capensis; assembly: GCA_004024625.1. Classification (NCBI taxonomy): domain Eukaryota; kingdom Metazoa; phylum Chordata; class Mammalia; order Carnivora; family Mustelidae; genus Mellivora; species Mellivora capensis. The sequence goes on along the minus strand of PISX010013856.1, from coordinate 45,079 downwards.
AAAAATCTGTCGTTAGCGTTACTGAGGGCGGTGGGAGAAGGTCGGGACGCAGCCGGCAAAGTACCAAACTCGAGCGCAGAGGCGAGCCTGCTTAAACAGCAAATGCTCCCGCACTGCTGTCGCCGGGCAGCGAGGTCACGGGTCGGAGCCGAGCATCCTTTGCTTGGATCTATTTTTTTCATTTTTCTACAGTTCCCTCGACAGGTATGTGTCCACGCCTGCCGCGTGGTAAGTGAGCGCCGCCTCAGGTGCCGATTCCGTGGGGGTGAAACACGACACCTGTCACTATGGTAACTGAAACACGCACAGCTACCCTGGACCAGGACGCGGGCAGGCGGGCAAGCCCACTTCCACACAAGCTTCCCATCAGCACGGTTCTGCAAATGTGTTTTCTCCTTCTGGTTTTTTTGACCACACTTTTCTTTTTGCCAGCCCCCCTTCTCATGAAAACACAGTGTGGCCCGCGCAACCTACAAAGTCCACGTTAACTGTTTGTTACTGGTGAGGCTTCTGGAAGGCGCCCCTGACCTCCTCCCCACTCTGCTGTCCAAGCATCCGGGGTCCACGCTTTCACAAATGAGACGTGACCCTCATCTCGGCGTGGCGGGCTTGCGGGGACTCACCTTCGCTCTGCGGCCCCACGCTGTGCATGCTAAACCCGCGCACACTGGTCGGTCCTCCGAGGTAAAACCTACAACGCAATGGCAGAGGTCAGAAGAAAGCCACCAGGTGGAAACTACAAAATACGGTGAAAGTGCAGAAAACACACAAGTGAGGCTCACGTTTGGCACTGGGTTGTTGCGGACCCTGTCCCACGGCAGAACTTTTTTTTTTTTTTTTTAAGATTTTATTCATTCACTTGACAGAGATCACAAGCAGGCAGAGAGAGAGAGAGGAGGAAGCAGGCTCCCCAACAAGCAGAGAGCCCGATGTAGGGCTCGATCCCAGAACCCTGGGATCATGACCTGAGCCGAAGGCAGAGGCCTCAACCCACCGAGCCACCCAGGCGCCCTATCCACGGCAGAACTTTTAAGGACTGGGAGGAGACATTGGAGTAAGGGGACTTTCGTAAAAATCTAAACCAAAACCTAAACACTTCAAGCTTCTGGGGGCTAAGTGAGAAAAAAGACACAACTAAAGACCCTTCTTCAGAAAAGAGGGACACGCGGACGGTCCACTACAAAGGAATTATCTGCTGTCTGTGAGAATTCATTATGTGACAGCTCTGTCGTAAAACGGCCTCCGATGTGTTCACACGCAATGTTAAGTTAAAAAAAAGGCAAGATAAAAATTATTTTAACAGTATGATCCCGATTTTACAAAAAGAGGAAAATAATACTAGAAGAAAACAGACCAAAATAAATTGTTACTCTAAATGTTCTTTTTAAAATATTTTCTACAGCGATTGTATAATTAGAAAAAAATTATTACAATTTAAGAAATGAATTCCTCGTGTATTCCTAATGGACTGGGTTATCACACTCTCTAGAAGGGGATATGAACAAAATTAAAGGCGTAAATGAACACTTACTTAGAAAGCCGATCCCCTTTCTGTGAAACCTAACACCTTATTGGAAGTCGACCCTAGGCCATGCTGAGTACTGAATAATGAAGTCAAATAACGAGGGAAGCGGTGTGTACTCTTTCCAGTGGGGCTGTCCCCTAGCGGTGCCCCTTGACCAATGCCACAGCTGGCTGCGGGGAGCAGTCCGCACTCCTGGAGCAGTGCAGGGGAGAACAGGGCGCTGTTTCTCCCATTTTCCTACCACATAAAGCCTCGATGAATGTATTTGTCTGAACTTGAGTTTAAAAGTCTATAAATGTGTTAACATTTGGGATTTCTAAGCAGTGCCTTTCTGAATGCCCCATTAACATTATGGAAACAAACAGCAAGCTCCATTTACTTTTTTTAAAAAATGATAAATCACACAATATTCTTTGGAAATGATTAAAATGATCCAGGAAGCACAAAAAGAAGTCCTCGCTCTCTTCCCTCAACTGCCCACGCCTGCCCATCTCCAGAGTGGACCTTCTAGACCCTCGGTGCCATCCATGCAAACACAGCCACGTGCAGGGGAGCTTCTGCCAGGTTCAAAAGCAATCCACTCAACGTGAGCACGTGACAGTTTTAACTCGTAGACCGTCTACCTCGTTCTCGCTCATCATTACAGTCTCTCTGAATGCCTGTGTTTGAATTTAATAGTCCCTGTGCTGGCAGTTTTCAAATTCCTGCTCTTCTCAATGATGCTACGATGGACATCCTTGTCCACGAACCTCTGCATGTTTGTAAATGTATTTCTGCAAATTAAATTCTTCGAGGTGAAAGTGCTGGATCCTAGAGCTTACAAACTAAACATTTTTACACTTCCAAACTGTCTCCCATGAATGAGTCTGAACTAGTTTAAACTAAAACATTTTAACTAATGCAAGGTTAAAAGAAAAAAAGTTTCTTGCCCTGAAGAACAATTATTAGTATTTCAAAGCCAACAAACACGATTTCATAGTCTGCTGACGAGAGTATAAATTGCTAAAGGTTTTCTAAAAAGGAGTCTCCTGAAACATCTTGATAAGCTTTTAAAAAACGTTCATATTGAGACAGCACTTCCACATTCAGAAATCTCTCCTCAGAAAATAAAGTGAGGGGCGCCTGGCTGCTCAGTGGGTTGAGCCTCTGCCTTGGGCTCAGGTCATGATCTCAGGGTCCTGGGATCGAGCCCCACATCGGGCTCTCTGCTTGTTGGGGAGCCTGTTTCCCCCCCACCTCTCTCTGTCAAATAAATATATAAAAATCTTAAAAAAAAAAAAAAGAAAAGAAAGTGAACAAAACGTGACAGAGTCAAGCTTACGGGATTACTTATATGCAAATAATGAAAAATTAAAACGCAGCTTTTGAACAATTTCTCATGACTTGCTGAATGGGTTTACTCTTTATTTCTTCACAACTTTTTAAAAGGCAGGGAGAACAAAGGGGAGCCTGGCTGGCTCAGCAGGTAGAGCATGTGACTCTTGGTCTCAGGGCTGTGGGTTCGAGCCCCACACTACGAACAGAGATCCCTTTAAAAATAAAATCTTTAAAACAAAATTTTAAAAATTAAAAAAAAGGCAGAGAGAACACAAAAGCGTATGCAGATTACTGTATACCAACAACTTGATAGAGGCGTGTATAAACGTACACGTATGCACGTGCACAAAGCCACAAATAACAGACTCAAAGGAAATCGTCCCAAATGTTACCTCTGCTTCTCATTGAGCAGGATTTTTTTTTTTTTACTTCCTTAAATGATTCTCTATATTTCTGCAATTCATGTGAACTGTATTCTTTCATGTTCAAAAGGGAATGTAAGATTTTCCACATTATGAAGTTAATTCCCTCTCCCTCAAAAAAGCAAAACACATAAGTATGAAGTATACTGGTTATTTTGAAGTTATCTGCAACAAAAAAACTGAAATAAAATTTGAAATATCTGCTCTCCTAAACAGTGAAGCTTCTCTAAAATTAGTTATAAGGAAACAACCCAAAAGAGCCAAAGGCGAGCATGGGCAAGTCACCCACTCACTCGCCCCGCCTCACCTGTCCGCAATACTGGACGGTTTCTCGCCGATGGGCACCAACATCCCGCCCCAGAGAGACGCTGAGAAAACCTGCGGAGACACAAGCAGACAGCCTCGCTCTTGGGCGCTCCTGCCCCGCAGCCGGCCGGCGCACTGAGGTCTGGATGCGGGTCCTCTGGCGCGGAGCCCTGGGTCAGAGCGCGGGGGCTACAGGCCGGGAACGGGGGACCGTGTGGCTGAGGAGCCGCGGTTGATGGAGTTTTGTGGATATTTTTAAAACCTGAGACTTCAAATTTCCCATGAGGACACAGCAAACACAAGCACACACCCAGCCCCATGCCCAGGCAAGGCAGGGCTTCCCTGGCTTCCGTTCCAACGCAGGGCAGCCCCCAGCTTCCACACAGGCCGAGGCTGAGCATGGTGGGGGGATGCATGCTATCCGGCCGGGGGGGCAGCAACACTGTCCTGTAGCTCTGGATCCTTCGCAGGCCCGGAGAGCGGCCTGCGGCCCTTCATGCTCCCCTCCAGGCGTCCCCGCTGGCCCCGATGACACCACACTGGGCCTCCCTCCAAAGAGACTAGTTTCAACCAGGGGCCCCAAGCCCTCTGCCATCTGGTCCCACCTCGGTCCTCCCGTGCTGTCCCTCTCCTCACTCTGTCTGGTCAGGGCAGCCCCCCAGCTCATCCGGGAACGAGCTGTAGCGGCTGCCCGGACAGCCCACCACGGGCTCCCTGACAGGGTTCGGGGCTGCGCTGCCCCATCAAGACGCCTTCCCCAACTGTCTGCAGTAGACTCGCACCCACTTTGGGCCACTTCTTTACCCTGTTTTAGCGCCTTCCTACCACTTGCCACCTGCTCAACTGTGCACACACGCGCTTGCTCGTGGGTCTCCCTTCACTAGAACGTGAGGGAGCGGGAACCGTGTTTTACCGACCGAGGCAGGGCTCACGCCCAGACGGGGCCACACAGCGGGTGGAGATGTGGGGGGCGGACGGGGAGGTGAGTGGGTGCACGATGAGTGGTTCCCAAAGAGCACAGGGACTAGAAGGACATGCAGGAACCCCGATCTTGGCCTGGGAGGTCACTGGAGTTCTACAGGAGGCACGCTGATGCCGAAATCTTAAAAAGGCAGGGAATATGGGGCCAACGAACAGCTGAAGGAAGGGACCTAGAGCCAGCGGAGGACAAAGTACAAGTGCCTGGAAGTAGGCACTTTTGGAGGCTCGTCCTTTTGGGGGAACGAGAAGGAGTTTAGCAGAGCCAAAGCACAGGGAGAGGGGGAGAAAGACAAGACCCAAGACCACGTGCGACGCCAGTAGCCCCAGCTGCACGCAGGAGCTTTCGAAGGCCTGCACCTCGGAAACCAGCATGTCTGCGGCGGGAGGAGGAGGAGCAGACATGCACTAGAAAGGGACAGAACCACCAAGGTGAGAAAATGCAGCATGGGGTCTGAGTGACAGAAGACGCAAGGCCGGGTGCTCGGCGGCCTTCAGAGTGAGGACTCCTCCGAGCAGTTCCGGGGGTCAAGGGCAGCTGGCGGAACAGCCATGCAAGCCAGTGGAATTGGGAGCCCACGTGCAGGGTATGGATTCACAAGGGAAGTAATAGTTGGTTTCAGACACACTGAATTTGACGTGTCCCCGAGGAACACAGTGGAAACACCTGGCAGCACAGGACCCTGGCACCGAGGAGAGCCTCGCCGAGCTCTGGGAGCATGGCACACGGGCGGGGCAAGAATCTTCCAGGGAGAGAGGCAGCACAGACCACCTCCACGAGAATCGAGTGTGGCAAGCCACGAAAGGACCCCGCTTAGGGGAAGCGGGCACGTGGAAGGAGGACACAGTCATGATGGAGTCCAGAGCACAGCATCGAGCACGGTAGCGAGGGCCGGGGCGGGGACCGGGAGGAGCTCGACGACTGGACAACAACGTGGGAGCCTCTGGACCAGCAATGGTGGGGGAAAGGCAGGAACCAGATTCAAGGAGTGATGACGCCAGGACTGACTGGAACCAGTGACAAGTGACGTTAGAAGTCGACATGCGTACCATTTCATTAAAGCTCACTCCTTGCCCCAAGTTTTGTGGTAGAGAAGGGCTCAGGTGGTGTGTGTGTTGGGGGGGGGGGGGCAAGAGAGTTGTCCCCAGTCACCCCGGCTCTGGGAGGCTTGGAGAACGAGCCAGGGGCTCCTGTGCCTCCGTGAGAATCAGGTCACTTACTCCTCATTCCTGAGCACATCAGGAGAAACCAAACCAAACTGGATTATATTAAAGATTTAAAAAGAAATTGCCAGAAGTGCCCAGAGCCCTGTAGACTCAGCAAAATAAGGTGAAAACTCGGAATTTCTATGGAAGGGACCTCAAAAGGAAAGGAAGTGCATTCCTCTGGCCTCCAGACACATTTCCACAATGGCCCCAAGCTGACAAATGGAGAAAGGGCTCTCCTGGGGTCCCACGTAAAATGACCGACAGGTTCCTCTTGAAGAGAAAGGCGATCACTTCTCCCCAGAGTATCCTCCATTCCAGCTAAACTGAAAAGATCGAGCACTTCAGTTTTAGGCACTCATGTTCCGGCCTTCCCCTCTGAGGGTGCTTTCTCTCTCCAGGAACTGAGTTTCCAAAAACGAGGGACAAAAATACAGGCGAGCATGCTGGCTGGGTACTCACCGAATCGAATATAAGTGGTTTATTCAACTGAAGCTCGAAATCTTCCTTTATGAAACTCACGTCCCCTCCGGTGTAACCGGCCAGCTCCTGTTGGCAAGCGATCCACATGTCGAAACAGAGCAGAGAGACTCACCGCACCAGCTCCAAAACCACGTCACTCCAAGTACTACTTAATATTTTGTTGTTTTGTGTTTTTAGAAAGGCAGGAGATGGCTCCTTTCTGGTTGTTTCTCTAGTTGTTCTAGATGGTCCCGGGGGACTGACATACACACAGCGTCCTCAAACACACAGACTGTGCAGAATATGTTATGTTACTTCCGTTGTGGGTGAGAGACACTGGCCACGGGAACATTCTGCCGCATGATACATGTTGTGTGTACTTGGTGTTGGAAAAAAAGAATTACCCAATCTTGCACAACTGGGCACATTCGATACAAAAATCTGATTTCTAACTGGTCCTGCGATCCTGAAGATGGGGCCGACAGAGCACCACTGTGCCCCGCCCCCAGCCGGCCTCCACCCCGGGGACCCTATGGCGTATGAGTTACCCTCTTTGCCTGGAGGTACTGTCTTACCAGTGACCAAGGGGTTCGTTCAGCCTACTCTCAACTTTCCTCCCCACCTAGTGAGAGACCCCATCCCAGAGGCCAGAACTTTCCCCCTCCTCCGCTCTGTAGGGGCAGACCACTGCACTACAGGGAGCCATTCCAGAGCCAGGACCCTCACACGGGACAGACACCCTTGCAAGCCATTCTAGAACAATCTCGGATAATTAGAATAATCTAGAATAATTAAAGGAAAGCAGTCAAGATAGAAAACGTGCCTGCCGTGCGGGACTCTCTCCCCTCTGGGGTCACGGAGCCAGCAGGTGGCAGGTGAAGGAGTCCTACCTGGTTAACTTTGAGCAGAGCCCCTCTCCTGGGCAAGATGGAGGAGTTCCGCGAGTCGATGACCATCGCGTGCTGAAAGAAACGTGCGTCTGGTGCTTCACTCCAGGCCGGCGTGTCAGGTAAGAAGACGCACCGCCTGGGCGCTGACCACAGGCCGTGCCCAGCCCCTCCCCCACACAGCACTTCCCCTGCCAAAAAGGCCTCTGGGAAGGTTAAGGTTAGCTCCTGGTCCCTAATTCACAGGTGAGGGAACGAAGAGGCTGGGGAAGACAATTCATGGTCACTGGCTGCAAGACGACAACCTGTCACTGGGTCCATCCTCTCAAGGAGCTTGACCCTGACCTAAGAGAACCCCTCCAGCTTCAAGCACATCTTCCTGTGTCCACTGACGACCCTTCCACAGAGTAAGATGGGGCGGGTGCCCAGAAACTCACAAAGCCACCGGCAGCCACCCAACCCGTGACCCTGCTGGGTCCGTCCCCTTGCTGGCGAAGGCTGTTCTCCTAACGCGTAGAACTACGTAGTCAAACGCTTACCGAAAGAGATGACTTCAGCGAGTGCCCGCTTTCCTTCCGAACAGCGAAGGACGCTGTCCTGGAGAGGCAGCCCAGCTCCCGCCACACGCCCTCCCACTTGACAGTGTGGCTGGTCTTCCATATGGGAAACTGCAAGGACACGAGGGGACGATAAGCCTTTCTGTGCTGTACCCATGGGGAGTCGTCCCCAATCAGGCTTCAGAATGAGGCATAGAAATCTTGTTCCAATTAAACACCCAAGACACATGTTTTTTTTTTTTTATGGTGGGTGGGAAGGAGGGAAAGAAGAGAAAGTGAGAACAGAGGGAGGGAAGGAGAAGGGGAGAAAGTTACAATCCTGCTCAAAGTGACAGTCTCAGGGCACGGAGACAGGTGACCAGCGTAGAGCTCTGTAACCCACAGGCTGCTTTCCCGGCTCTATGACCTGATGTTTGCCCGACACCACCCAGTCCCCAGTCCAAACTCCGGATGGGTGACAGGAGAGACCCGCATCAGGCCCCGGGGAAGAGGGAGGAGGTGACGGTGCTCACGAGTGAAGGGCATCCTTCCTGCAGCCAGAAGCCCGAGTCACATGACCCCAGAACAAATAGCACCTGCCTCTTGCCCCGACCCTCTGGCCCCGCAGTCAGGCTCGCCCATCTCAGGTCCCCATCGCAGAGACACACCAGGGTCGCTTCACAACTGTGAACACTGGCTGGTGGCCTCAGGAAGTACGATGACGATGTGACTCCTATGTGGAAGCCAGGTCACCCGACCGGAGTGGTCGTTCTTGCCCGCCCGCCATCTCTGCATGGAGGCCACGAGACCCAGCTACTCCCCCAAATGCCTGAGAGAGGTGCACGGCTGGCCCAAACCACTGCTTCCTTCCCCACAGGCGGCCGTTAAGGGAGAAACTGACCGCCCAGAGGAGACACATGTCTCAGTGTTCACGGTCACAAAGATGGGACATGGGCCAGATGGTGCCATTTTCCTCCAGGGGCTCATCTCCCAAGCCCAGGACCACCAGCTCCCAGTCCTCTGTCCCTCCCATCCCCCTCTGCCCTCCTCCATGAACCTCCCCCACTCTTCCAGCAGAGATGGCTTGCACCTCTGCGATGCCTGGGGCTAAACCAGCTAGCTCTAGGTCTCCGAAGGTCTGCTCTTTATAAAAGGCTTAGAAAACAGTAATAAAAGGGGCGCATGGGAGAAAGATGGGGAGAGCCCGCACACCAGGGCTCGCTGCCCATGGTCTCTGGAGAGCTGCTGGCGGAGGGTCTGGGAGGGTAGTGCCGGCTGGGTGGGCCCCATCCCGTTCGGGGTAGGAAGGCGCTGAGGGCTACTCCCGGCAGAAGAGGAGAGGGGGACACACGAAGAACCGAACACGGGACTGCAAGTGCTCACGTCGCATCCCAAGCCATCCCTGGGCCATCCTCCCCGTTCTGGGGGCTCCATGCCCCTGGTGCCAGAGAACATGCCAGGTGTGCTCCCAAGACGCTGGTTCAGCACGCAGGCGGGGCCCAGGAACTTGCCTTTCTAACCGGTTTCTGGGTGAGGCCATGCTGCCGGCCTGCAGGCCGGGCCTGGGGAACTGCTGTTACACGGCGTGTCCAGGCCGCCGCGCATGAGCCACGGCCCGGAACGGGAGGGGAGCAGGCCACACGGTGTCCAGAGGAAGGCAGGGAGGGCAGGGGTCGCCGTAAGGCCAAATGGTGGCCAAATGGCAGGAATTCCACCCGCTGCATCACGGCAGATGCTGCCGGGCGTGCAGAAGTGCCAACCGATGAGGAAAGCTTCCAGTCACTGCGGAGTGACCTTGCTGGCCACCAGAACTACTGACCTCAGCACACATGAGGAAAGACAGACACACGGCACCGCAGGGAGCCGGGAGCAGAGCGGCCACCGTGGAGCAGAGAAACCCTCTGGCCCTGGCAGTGTGCACGCGGCCTGTGGAGAGGCGCCCGGCCGGGAAGCACCCCACAGCGGGGCGGAGCGCAGGGGGTGACCCCGACCATAAGGCCCGTGCTCCGGGCTCCAGATCGCAGACAAGCCTGCCCGCCCGGGCCCGCCCCCTCTGGCTGACTCAGACGATCAGCGAAAGAGCTGCCTTGTTCGCACTCAGGGGCACAAAGGGACAGACGAAGGGCCACTCACGCTGTACTCGGCGGACAGTCCTCTGTCTGTCTCCCGAAGCGAGCTCCAAGGGAACTGGCCAGTGACTTTATACAGGTTTACGGAGAAGCTAGGACACAACAGGACAGAGCTTTAGACGCTGGAACAGGGATTATGACTCGCACACGTTTAAATAAACAGATCTAAAAATACACTTCTGGGGCTCATCGTCACGAAGAAAGCTGCGCGCTGTGGCGACACACGACAGCTGGTTCAGCCAAGTGCCTTTTCACAACCAGCGTCTACTCTAGCGCAGGGCCAGACCACTGTACTCAACGGTCTGTTTAGCTTCCTACTTTCTCTCGAAGTTTCCGGGCTGTGGTCTGAAGAAGGACAGGCCGTACGAAGTCTCTTTGGTTCCATACGAAAACTGAAAAGTCACCTTTTCTGCACGGCCTAGAAGATTAGGGAGTTTGAGGCCAAGCACCTAGGAGGGACAGAAAACCAGCAGCGGTTTACAAGGTACGAAGGGTCAGTGTTAAGAAAGACTCTGCTGGCAAAGGGAGCCTCCTAAACCCAGGACAGAACCTCGGACTACGGGTCTGGCCTTCCCTCCGTAACGGCTTCTACTCTCTAAAACGTGCCTTTGCTGAGTGGGCATCCCGCCCTACACACACACACACACACACACACACACACACACACACCTCAAGGCACGGGGCAGGCTCGCTTGCTGACTGCAAAGCCAGGAAAATCAACAGATTTGGAATTCAAGGGCATCTGAACAAGACACTTACTACAAACATTCTCCAAACCACTCCTAATCAACCACTGATGGTATCTTTGTTTTCAAACAATCTGAAACATACCACGGTCGGGATGGGGTGAAATGGGGGAGGCGGCTGGGGGGGGGGGCGCCTGCTGTGATGAGCGCTGGCTGCCGCGTGGAAGTGGGGACTCGCTCTGCTGTGTCCCCAAAACTCATCTAACCCTCGAGGAGTTAAATTCCAGTGGCCGCCAGGAATTTAAATTAAATGAAAAGGAAAACATGCTCTCATCGGCTCTGGGGAGGTCGGTGAGCAACCGCGTGCTAGCTACACAGATGAGGTGTGGGAGAGAGTCTCGAAACGACCCTCGGCTTTGAGAACAGTCACGTTTTAAAAGCTCGTTATCGCAAGCTCCGCCAGGCGGGAGCAGGTCATACCATGCTGCCTTCGTTGTTCCCGACCATGGTGTTATAGCTGCCCGTCAGGCGTCTCAGTTCCGTTACTTCAAAGGTGACGTCTAAGCCGTTTGGAAGTGCGCCGTCACCTACGCGCACGAAAAATATCGACCAATAAGACGGCTGGAACGTGCGGTTTCATTTTAGGTCCCACTGCTAAAAAAAGACAAAAAGCCACTCGGAGGTTCATTTCATCTGACGGACACACCTTCTACTCTGAAGTCCAAGAACACCCTCCCGCAAGATCACACCTCTGCCCATGAACACCGGCCTCTAGCTCCCGCGGGGGAGGAGGGCGAAGCAGGCAGCGGCCGCGAGCGAGGTGCTTTAAGCGCCCGCTATCTGCAAGGGCATTCGTTCTCCTCCTAGGGAGTCCCTGAGCATACTTGGGGCTGCAACTCGACTGCCCCTAAAACACAGAATCCCTGGGACAAGAGGGACTCTAGGAACCCTGAAAGAGAAGCAAGAAACGCCAACACCAGTTGAGAGGTGACTGCTCCTGTCTTTCCGCGAGCCGGGGGAGCGGGAGCTGCGGGATGACGAGGGCCCGAGTCTGCAGCAGCTGCCTTGGCGCCCCCCAGGGGCCCCAGGGTGCTGGAGGGCAGGGCGGAGCTCTGCAAAGGACAGCAGGGGAAGGGGGGGAACCTCTCCCAGAAAGGCAGGGCTGACCCCACAGCCCTGGCGGGGCAGTAGCCGCAAGTGGGAAGCGGTCTCAACCCCGGCTCCTTGATGCTCATTCAGGCTCAGCCCAGGCCAGAGCCCCGGCACCATTTTTTTTTAATTTAGCTAAAAGGCTTTACTGTTTACAACAGCTTTAGGTTTATAGAAAAATCGAGCACAAAGTATAGAGCGCTCCCTCAGAGCCTCCCCACAGACACACACGTTTCCGTCTGCGATCATCTTGCGTTAACGTGGTAACGTCTGTCCCAAGTCACAAACCCCAGCGAGGCCTCGGGAGGGATCACGGTGGGATCTGCTTGGTTCGTCCTTGCTGCCGTACATTCTAGAGGGTCTGACGGATGGATGATGGCGGGCAGCCGCATTACAGAATCATGCAGAGCTTTACTTCTAGCCCCCCCAACCATTCTTTCTCCCCGGTTTCTGGGTAATTCCAGCCGCCGCCAGAATGAGGCACCCCAAGGAAGCCTCCCCAGGGGCTGCATGCACATAACGGGGCCGGCGGGCAGGAGAGCGCCAAGAGGACACGCCGCCAACAAGACATGCGTCCAAGAAAAGCGCTCCCAAGTCGTGGGCGGGCCACTTCTGTCACTCACAGACCTGGGGCAAGTTAAACCGCCGAGCCTCGGTCTCCCCAGCTGGCAAACACCTGTTCTAAAATAACGCCCGTCACTTCCCCAAGTTCTGGCGAGGCTTCAGCGGGATCCTGCACACCCACACACTTACCACAGAGCTCCGCCCGGCACAGCTGTGTCGCTGCCTTCTCTGAGGGGGCAGGAAGGGCTGGCTGTCCCCCCCCACCCACCGCCCCCGACCCGGCCCTGCTGGACAGGAAGCCCGTTGGGAAACAGCCTATGCCTTGCTCGCTGATGGTCCCTCCCTGGTACCCAGCACAAGGCGCGCCCGCAGCAGGTGCCATCAGTCCAAGCACATGTCCACTAAGCCGGCTGACTTGTGCAAAGTCGAACAACGAACAAGCAAACGAGCAAACACTGAAAAGAGAAATCTGATGCCCAGCACGGAGCCCTTCTGCCAAAAGCCCTCGGGGACACGGGGCGGGCGGGGACACGGGTGGGGACACGGGCAGGACCGGGCTGTCCCTCCCTCGGGGCCCTCCTAGAATGGCTGCACCATCCTCAGGTTCAGATCATGGCAACTGCACAGCTCACCTGTCCTCCCTCAGCCTGACACTGAGCAAAGAAAAAATCCAGTCCCCCCCACCCCTGGGGACAGCGAACTACCGAGACCTCCATGCTTCGTAGCCCTCTAGGTGCTACGTCTGGCCACACGTTCAGCTTTTGTGGCCCGCAGCGCGGACGGGAGGGGGAAGAGAGCCGCCACGCCACGGCAGGTACCTTGACACGTGTCAATCAAAACATCCACTTGTCTGAATATCCCTAAGCGAAGCAGCTTTTCACGGGCTTCGTGAGATTTCCGCATCACCTGTGAGAGAGCGCAAAAAGAGAAGGTCTTTGTCTAGGACAGCAACGCAGCGGGTGGCCAGCTGATCAGGCCGGGGGCTTGGCGCTGCTGCTGAGTCACCGAGAAGCCCCACGGAGCCCGGAAAGGTGAAGGGACGGACGAGCACTCAGGAAGCAACAGCGAAGCCCCCTTCGGAAGCACAAACCGTGGCCAAGGGCAGGAAGCAGGTGCATTAACACGATCTTTCACAGAAACAAACGAAACGCTAGTCAAGATGCTCCCCGCCAGGCAGGAGCGCTCGCAGAGGGGACGACCCATCGTACATTGGTTGTGTTTGACGCAGGAGACACCGTGTTGTTTGTGCCTTTTTGTTGCTCCCATTTCCTAACCCACGCTCTGCTATGTTTTCTCTCTCCAGCAGTGCCTTCTGATGCCAGGAGTCCTTTCCTGCTGGACGGACAGGCAGAAGGACAGGGCAGGAAAGGCTCTAGGGAGCAGAGTGGGGCAGGACTCCAGCTTGTCCTGCAGGAAAGGGGGAGTCACTCTGAGTTTCTAGCACGGGACAGCCAGGGTAGAATTTCCTCAGCAGAGACAATGATGGTGTGGATGCACATGGAGAAAGCAAAAGCGGCGGAGGGAGGCAGGAGAAGCTGCTCACAGCAGCCCCAGGAGCTGAGGGGGAAGCTGTCGAGCATGGGTCATGGTGTCAGGGGAGGACGGACTACACATGTCACACGTGGAGCCCGAGGACGGTCACTGACTGGATGGAGGGCAGGAGAGAGAGGAGGCTGAATCAACTTTCCGCCCTGGGCTAAGCACCTCTGGGTAGCATTAGAGAAGTCAGGGACTCTCTAGCCACACAGGACTGGAGATGTCTGTAGAGATCCCATGAGGCAGGGGCACATTCGGGGCCAAAGCTCAACCCGGAGGCCTGGCGAGAAGTAGAAATGGAGAGGCCCTACCACACAGGCTGTAGTGAGACTAAGGCTGTGGGCAAGAACCCCCGGGGAGACGACCCTCATGGAAAAGCCACACGTAAGGATGGTCACGGTCACGGGAGAGAAGCTGGCAGTGCAGCCTAATGCGAACACGGAGGGAGGGAGGGGCAGGCAGTCCAGGAGAGCGCGGGATCGGTGGAAATCAGGGGGAGAGAAAATGCTGAGAAAGAGAGTAGATGTAAACAACCTCGAAAGACAACAGAACGAGAGAAACGTATTCCATGTCAGTGACAGAGATCACTTCTGTCCTATGCCAGGAGCTCTTACAAATTAATAAAAGCCTAACAATCCAATGGGAAATGGGAGAGACCAACAGGTAATTCACAAAATACGCGCACGGCTAGTAGGCCTGGGAAAGGCGCTCGATCTCATTCACGGGGAAAAAGCCCCAGTAAAAACAAGGACACGGAGTATTTCACCGGACAGGTGGGCGAGAACTTTAAACGTGTTAATGTGAACAGATCTCCATATAGTATCAAAAACGAAAGATGCAGGAAAATGTGGGGAACGGGGTTATCGTGTCTACATGTGGGCTACTCACTCTGCGCAGAAGCCCCAGCCTGAGGACCGCCGGGGAGGGAAACTGAGGCTGATGGGGGAGGGACATGCCTACCTTGCAGTACAGTGCCCTCTCTAACACCAGATGGCTAGATGCTTTTTCAAGATTGTGCTTATATATTACTTTAATCTTTTTTTTTTTAAAAACTAGCAATTCTCTTTAAAGTGAGAATGGCCCAACACTGTGTAAGATCAAGGAACGTGGGTAGTGACAGGGGCTGCCTGAACCTGGCCTCCAGGAGGCTGGCAGGGACTCCGCCTCCCACGTGGCTCCAAGGGCAGAAGGACGGAAGGCACCCGCCACGGAGACGATGCAGATGATGGGTAAATGCAGCAGGGGCTCCAAGGAGATAGCAGGAAGCAGAAGCGCGTGACCACAGAGCACCCACCCCACGAGAGAGCATGCAGGGAGGGACTCAGCAAGCAACTGACTTGGGTCCGTGCTTGGGCGTTTGTGAAGAACAAACACACAGCTGGACCGGCCTCCGCGGCAAGAGAGGCTGGAGGGACGGGAGGAAGCAAACACAAGTTAGGTTTGGGGGAGGCACCAGGGCGCAGGGGTGGGGGGCTCGGCTCGGGGGCACTGAGGCTCCCTTCAGGGTAGGAGGCAAGGTCATGTGCAGAGCGGCTCGGGGTGGGCGCTCAGGGCTTGGGGACAGGAGATCTGTAGGTTCCTCAGAAGGGAATGACAAACAATGCCAAGCAGGGAGACTACTTGCCTCAATCAGGTTTTTCGCCTTAAAAACGTCTCCAATTTCACATATGATGATATCATCCTTTGTTCTTCCAAGTCCATCAAAATGAACGTGTTGCACAACCACCTAAGTGTGACGAAGGGACACGGATTACTATTTTTTTTAGGTTTTAAGTGCTGGTCTTTCTGTTTTTATTTTTGTTTAATTCCAGGGTAGATAACGCAGTGTTCTCAGCTTCAGGCATACGACGTAGTGAGCCCGCGGTTCTGCACCTTACCCCGGGCTCATCAGGACAAGTGCCCCCTTCCGCCCCGTCACCTGCTCCCTCCACCCCCACTGGCCTCTCCGGTGGTGACCACCAGTTTGTTCTCTGTTCTTTGTCTTTTGTTCTTTGTGCATGTGTTTTGTTTAAACAGCATGGGAGTGAAATCATATGGCATCTGTCTTTCTCCGACTGATTTCACTCAGCACCCCGCTGTCAGCTCCCTCCACGGCACTGCCAACGGCACGATGGTGATCTTTCTCGGGACTGAGGAGCGCTCCGATACACATCTGCACCACATCTTTCTCCGGTCGTCAGTCCGCGGACACTTGGGGGCTTCCACAGTTTGGGCCCTGCAGATAATGCTGCGACACCCCGGTGTAATCTTTTCCAATTACGGTTTTCATACTCTTTGGGGAAACACCAGCAGAGGAATTACCGGATCACGGGGCAATTCTAACTTTGACGACCCTCTACTCTGTGTTCCACAGTGGCTGCACCAGCCTGCACTCCCGCCCACAGTGCACGAGGGCTCCCCTTTCTCCGCATCTGTTGTTTCTTGTGTTGTTGATTTTAGCCGTTCTGACAGGTGTGAGGTGACAGCTCACTGTGGCTCTGATTTGCAGTTACCTAATGACCCAGTGATGTGGAGCATCCTTTCTTTCTTTTTTTTTTTTATTTTATTCTAAAGGTTTTATTTATTTATTTGACAGAGATCACAAGTAGGCAGAGAAGCAGGAAGAGAGAGAGGAGGAAGCAGGCTCCCCGCCCAGCAGAGAGCCCCATGCGGGGCTCGATCCCAGGACCCTGAGATCATGACCTGAGCTGAAGGCCAAGGCTTAACCCACTGAGCCACCCAGGAGCCCCTGGAGCATCCTTTCTTACGTCCATCGGCCATCTGTATGTCTTCTTCGGAGAACTGTCTATACCTGTCTTCTGCCCATGTTCTAATTGGATTATTTGTTTTCTTGGTGTCGTCATGTAATTTCTTTACATATTTTGGACACGAACACGTTAATGGAGATGTCATCTGCAAAGATCCTCTCCTGTTCCGCAGGTTGCCTTTTAGGTTTGTTGACTGTTTCCTCTGCTGCGCAGAAGCTTTTTATCTTGATACAGTCCCAAGAGTTTAGTTTGCTTTTTTTTCTCCTGCTTCAGGGGACCTATCTCGAAAAGAGCCATACGGCCGACGTCAGAGACATTTGCTGCCTGTGCTCTCCTCTAGGGTTTTAATGGCTCCAGGACTCATTTAGGTCCTCAGTGCATTCGGAGTTAATGTTTTTTGTATGGTGTAGGGAAAGTGCTCCAGGTTCATTCTTTTGCAGGGACATGGATTATTAAGTATAATACAGGACAAGAGAGCAGGCACCAAGGCTAAAGACAAACGTCTGAAAGTTAATTCAAGGATTTTTTTTTTAAGTTTAATGATCCATACTTCTTAATTCCAGACTTTATTTATTTTCCTGCCTTTTTAGAAATCTGGTTACCTGAACTTATCCTTTGCCAGGTCTGTATTTCCTGTGCCTGAGACTTACAAGGGTTCTGGAGCTGGATGACCGAGGGACCACAACAGTCCTAATTCCAAGCAGGCCACAGAGGTCCCCGGGTGGCCTTCCCAGCATGCGCCCAGAGCACTGGCCCCGGGCCGATGCTATCACCCCCAATTTAATAACTGTGCATCTTGCCAGAGAGCTTGTGCGCGTATCAGTAAACACGATAAATGCTGGCTCAGAGCCTCTTACCTCACTGTCATAAAACCTTACTTACTTAATTCATTCATTCAACAACATACCAATCACCTAACACCAAGGCATCATTCATTTTTTTTAAAGATTTTTTTTTTTAAAGATTTTACTTATTCATTCGATAGACAGACATTACAAGTAGTCAGAGAGGCAGGCAGAGAGAGGAGGGGAAGCAGGCTCCCCGCCGACCAGAGAGCCCGATGCGGGACTCGATCCCAGGACCCTGAGACCATGACCCGAGCCGAAGGCAGAGGCCTTAACCCACTGAGCCACCCAGGCGCCCACCAAGGCATCATTCTAAACACTGAGGACACAGCAGTGAATAGGACATAAATTCCCGACTCAATGGAGCTTAGTAGATGGTAATGAGTAACAGAGAAAAATAAAGCAGGGCTACAGGGAATATTAGGGAAATGCATATCTGAAAGTAATCAGAAGACTACAGAAGACCCTAACTACACCGTCCCTGAAAATGCGCTTACACTTCCTTCCGCTGGATTTGAATTTCAAAGGCAACAAAGTTTAGGAAAAGTTTCACTCTTTCTTCTGGACACAGTATAAACTTAATTATAACTTGAGTATGTCCTTGAAATACTTCTTTTCTTATAACATAAATACAAAAATACATTTGTTTAAACTTTCCACATAAATAGATGATTTCTGGGGCGCCTGGGTGGCTCAGTGGGTTAAGCCTCTGCCTTCGTCTTGGGTCATGATCTCAGGGTCCTGGGATGAAGCCCCACATCGCATTGGGCTCCCTGCTCAGCAGGGGGCCTGCTTCCCCCTCCCCCTCTGCCCGCCTCTCTGCCTCCTTGCAATCTCTCTGTCAAATAAATAAAATCTTAAAAAAATAAATAAATAAACGATTACTCTAAAACCAGAAGCTCCTTTTTAAAAGTTACCAGCCTTTCTAAAATGTAGCTGGCTACCAGGTCTTTTTAAATGAAGGCAATGGGACAGGTTAATCCTTCGGTCTCCCTGGGGTTCTGGGGAAGTGAATGGCTCCGGCAGGAACCACATCAATCCCTTGGGCAGAAACTCACATCTTTGTTTTCAAGAATCTCCTGTTTGGCTTCAGGTTCAACTTCAACAAACTCAGCTTCTTCTCCTAATGCGCCGAAATCAGGTCCATTAGGTGGAAGAGGCTCCAAACTCTGAAGGGGAAGGAGAAAACGGAGATTAAAAAACTTATAAAAAAAACAAAAATCTTTGCATTTTGTCTTCAGATGGTGATCCATAAAGCTCAGTACCGTGTTTCCCTCTGTGGAGTGGAGGCTGGGAAGCAAAGGACAGACCTAAGCATTGTTGATACACAAGTCCTGGACTGGTGTGAGCTCCCTGGTGTCCAGTGTATTATTAATAAATAAAATAAGGATGAAACGTAACTGAAAGGGACAGGCAGAAACCTATGATGACTGTGTCACAAATGGAGGCCTCTGGGGCTATGGCTATTTGGGCCTGTACACCTAAGGCCCATCTGAAGAAAAGAATAGTTAAAAATAAGGTGCCAAAAAGACATTTATCAAAGGGATCAACTGGCTGGCTCAGCTGATGAAGCATCTGACTCTTGATTTTGGCTCAGGTCATGATCTCAGGTCAGGAGATCGAGCTGGATGTTGGGTTCTGCTCTCAGCGGGGGCGTCTGCTTGACATTCTCTCTCCCTCTCCCTCTGTCCCTCCCCCTGCTCAGGAGGGCCCACAAATGTAAACACACTCTCTCTTTACCCCTCCCCCCTCAAATAAATACATAAATCTTTTTTTAAAAAAGACATCAAAGAAAGGAAAAAAATGGCTTTATTGTTTTAGAAAGTATCCTAATTGTTTTGATCAAAGTTGGATACATTTTAGAATAATGACACTGACAAGTCAAATTTCTAGACCATATTTCTCTGTACCCTGAAAGTCTCAGTCACACATTAAAAGGAACTGCCTATGTTCATAAAATGCACCAGAGAACAGTCACTTTCTACAACCTGAACTGACCTCTCCTCTCGAAAGCATTAAGGCAACTTCTGAATAAGGATTCCAGGCGCTGTGGCTGGTCTAGTACTTCCGGAAGACATGATCATGTGATAGGACTTATAATTACTCACACGTATGATATTATATGTTATGCACATGCCTGCTTAAACACAGGGATTCCCAGACAGTCCTGGAAATGGATTCAGGCAAGTTTGGGGAAAACTGTCCTAACCAGCATCTGGCTGCTCCCTTACTCCACCGATTCTCGGCAAATACGAGCTTTCAAGTGCGGCCGGTTTGGCATATGGGCGGTATGTGCGGCAGTGGAGACCCTGGGACACTACCCCTTTCCCCGGACACACTCGACAGACTCCTCAATATTTCCTCCATGTCACTGGTTGTCTGGAAAAGTGACGACCTGACGTGTCCTCTTTCCCACTCCTGCTCTAAGAGACGGCGACGGCCCTCGAGTGTGCCTAGAGGTACAGAATGCGACTAGATTCCTTAGCAGGGCACACGGGGAACCTCACCCTAAGGACCACATCTGCGACTCAAGTTCAACCTCCACCACTGCCCCGACCCTCATGTGCCTGTTGGTGCAGACCTTTTCCTCCCCTCCCTGAAATGACCTGCCTGAAACGTCGTCTCTGTGAGCCATCCCTGGCTGCTTCAGCAGAAGCTGTCCCTGCGGCAGTGGCACGTCTCTTGACGCGGGCGGCTCACCCTGCCGCACGCTGAGCCCTGGGCTGACAGCAGTGCTCGAGACAGACCAAGGCCTCGTGGTGGTCTAAGTGGAATATTTACGTAAGTAAATGGGGAAAATAATGCTGGGCAAAGGATTTATCATTTGTTTCATATCATCTTTTCATTTCTGTGGCATAATATTATAAAACGGAATCGTTACTATAATCTCTCAAAATATTAACAAAAAAAGTAACCTTTTATCGGCACCATTTCACAAATATGCTTCCTGTGTTTACGTTTACATAGTGTAAAAAGGGATATTAAATTTGTGCTGATTCTGTATGCAGAGCGTATACTACGGTTAGGAACACAGGCACATATTCATTCTACTTGATCTGAAAGTTTAGCAAATATGCTTTGTCTGGGCACAAGGTTTACATTGCATGACACTAAAAAACTTCCATTACAGTTCCTAAAATTTCAAAGCATGAAATAAGGCTCAGTAAAGATCTGCCATGCCCACCTGTATATTTTAATCAGAAATTCAAACTTTAAGAGATGATGTCTTTATGATTCCACAGTCCCATCAAAGCTTAATGCCCTAAAATAACGGCCTTACTAATAGAGATGCACTCATTCACCAAATATTAAGAACCTATCAAGTGGCAAGAAGCTCTTCACCCTCAAAAACTTACATTCCAGCGTCTGGAATACAACAGAACAGGCGCGGGTAAGTATTTGGTGAAATGAATTAAAATAAATATTTGGATCTAGCTCTGTCCTTTCAGCAGCTCAGCTTACCAGCTGGCAAGTTTTCTTTTCTTTTCTTTTTTAAGATTTTATTTGAGATGTGAGAGAGTGAGTGCGTGCATGGGTGCACAAGGGGGGGAAGGGGCAGAAGAGGGAGAGGGAGAAGCAGACCCCCCACTGAGCAGGGAGCCTGACTAGGGCTCCGTCCCAGGACCCTGGGATCGTGACCTGAGCTGAAGGCAGACGCTTCACGGACCGAGCCACCCAGGTGCCCCCAGCAAGTTTTCTTGAACGCCGTGTGCCAGGTACTGCGCAAGGCAGTGCTAACTGAAGGGATAGAACATGCAATCAAATAGCGAGTTATGAACAGCATCTTTAAAGTGATACAGGCTCAAATCAAATAGGAAATTTAAGAAAGCATAACAGATATTCATGGTAAATGCTGTTTCACAAAATGTTTGTTTCCCATATGCGTTAGGGTACTAGATGGCAAACATAAAATGTTTTCTTACTGTGAGTCCTGATCAAAGCATTCAAGTGATGCTGGCCAGTGGGCTGTAAAGTTCAAATTAAAGAATATTGTCTTAAACAATTTTATTTTTTATTTGACACGGAGAGACACAGCGAGGGGGGGAATACAAGCAAGGGGATTAGGAGAGGGAGAAGCAGGGCGCCTGATGCGGGGCTCGATCCCAGGACCCTGGGATCATGACCTGAGTCGAAGGCAGCCACTTAATGACTGAGCCACCCAGGCGCCCCCAAATTAAAGAATATTTTTTGCCAACATATTAACCAAGGCAGCGATTTTAGCACCAAAAGAGCTCAATAACAATGAAGACTTTTGTTGTTGTTGTTGTTGTGTTCTGCAACCCTAGCAGCTGTGCTGGGCGCCTAGTAGACCCCTGGCAAATGTTATGGAAATAAGTGAATGAATGCTTACTTTGTTGAAGATGTTACAAGGGATGCAAACCAAGTAAGACCCAGCTCCTACTGTAACATCCAGAAACTTACACCAGAAGGCAGCAAAAGAAAAACCTAAAAGGAGCTAAGACAGGCGCCAGAGGAAAACACATCAAAGAAGTTATCAGCACGTCCGAACGAGGGCAGATAAGGAGGAGGTTGATGTAGGAAGTGACCTGAAGTGAGCTCTAAGGGATGGGACTATCGCCACGGCCGATGATGGGCCTGGGGGTGGGTGAGTGATGAGCTGCTGGACGAGCCCAAGGAC
This sequence comes from Mellivora capensis, assembly GCA_004024625.1. Lineage (NCBI taxonomy): Eukaryota > Metazoa > Chordata > Mammalia > Carnivora > Mustelidae > Mellivora > Mellivora capensis. The sequence continues at coordinate 23,145 of PISX010013856.1, read as the reverse complement.
CATGTCATTGGAGCTGCTGTGTTTCATCTGAATGGATGATCTGTGAAGGGGAGTGAAGTCCAACCGCCCACACCAAGCTCAGGGGTCTGTGCTAAATTCTTTGGGAAGCCACGGGAAAGTATGGAAAACTCCTGAGCAGGACAAGTGAAAACAGTGCATGTTGCCGTAGAAAAGTAATGCGGAGGCCTGGGACTCCGGAGGTCTGGGTTTTGGAACATTCTGAGGCTCTAACAAATGGGGCCTTGGACAAATACTCACACATATTCTCTGGCTCTCAGTTAAGATTACGATAAAGAGCAGTTTGGCAAGCAGTGGGGACGCACCGAGCACCCAAGTACTTTCACCCACTTTGTCTTAACTCTCGCAACAAACTGGTTAAGGGCTTAGCTTTTCCTGCCTCCTCTTTAAAAGCGGTAACTCCAGCAGGGACAGCTTCTGTCTCTGCGCCATAAGCAGGAGAAATTAGGGCTCCTGGATGGGTCCGGGTCTTCAAAGGATACCTGGTGCTCTAGGGGCCCACCATGACCCCAGCAGGGGCTGAGCGGGAGGCTGCAGAAGGTGACCGGTAAGGAGAGAAGACGCTCGAAACGGCGGACGCCAGAGAAGTCAACTCTCCAAGGGGAAAACCTGAAAGTTCGCTAGTCCTTTCTGGGCCACCGCCTCGCCGAGTGACCTTGGCCAAGTCACGCCCCTCCTCTGGGAACCGGTCTCCTGCTCGGAGGTCTGCGCGACCCGCCGGCAGCGTCTCTGCGGCCTCCACGAGGCGTCCAGGCCCCGCCGCCCTCGGCGCCCCCTTTCCGAGGGAACCCCGGGCGCAGCCGCGAGAGCGTCTCCCCGCGGCGTCCGCCCAGAGGTCACGCGGCCCGCGGGTCGCTGGGCCTCTTACCCGGGCGTGCACTGTCCCCATGGCTCCCTCTCCGGCCGCCGCCTCGTAGAGCTTTCCGGGGTGACCACGGCTCCGCCGGTGAGGGCAGAGGGCGGGCCCGCGGTGACGGAGCTGTCAATCAGTGTAACATCCACCAGCCCCCGGACGCGGTGCACTGGGGGCAGCCATGATGTCCCGCCCCTTAGCTTGCGATACTTTCTCTCATTGGTCCTTAAGAGCCCGTGACCCGGATGTTCACAAGGACCCCGGAAAGCCCCTTTGCCTGGGGGCTGCGCAAGCGCACAGCGTCCAGTGACGCCCGCACAGCTGCTGGCGCGGTGGGCGCGAGTCAGTGTGAGGACCCGCAGGGAGCCGGCATCCATTGTCGCCCCCGGGAGAGAGCCGGGGGTTGTTGGGTTCGCCAAGGCTTCACCCAGGGCCCTTCCTGAGCCCTCCTGGCGCCCCGGCCCGGCGGTGCTGTGCGGGCCCCACGCCCCCGCGAGGCGCCTAGGCTCGCCTCCCCCGGCGTGGGGGGCTGCACAGATCCGGGTTGGCACCTGCTACCCTCCTGCTGAGCGCCCGGTCGTGACAGTTGCGGAAGGCCCCGAGGGTGGTGCCCTCGTTGGTAAAGGGAAGGCGGGGGTCATACTACGTCACGGGATTGGAGTAAGAGGGCGTGTGACAACGCCCGGCACATCGCAGGCCCCTCGGGGAGCCGTGGGTGAGTCGGCGGCATCTCCCTCGAGCTGCGGCCAGTAAGGACGAGCGAGGGGGTCCGAGGGATGGGCCGGGGCGGAGAACGAGAGGCCACGGGGCTTCATTTTGGTGCGAACACAGCCCTTGCTAAGGCCTGGCGGTATACGGAGGATTTGACGCGATGGGGAAAGGCGCCTGGCTCACCGTAAACGCAGAATGAACGAGATCTTCCTTGTTTTCTCCTTCAGTATCCTCTTGAGTGAGCGTCTTCTCAAAGATAGGCCGTGAGGTTGACCTGCACATTGTGCCAAATATGTGAGTCTGTTGGGTACAAGGCACTGGTGACAAGGTGACAGAAAGTATCAGAAGCAGTCACAGCTTCATCCTCAAACACCATCCCTGACCGCCAAAATGCATAATAACATATTAAAGGCTCTGAGAAGGGGCGCCTGGGTGGCTCAGTGGGTTGAGTAAGCCTCTGCCTTCGGCTCAGGTCATGATCTCGGGGTCCTGGGATCGAGCCCCACATCGGGCTCTCTGCTCAGCAGGGAGCCTGCTTCCCCCTCTCTCTGCCTGCCTCTGCCTACTTGTGATCTCTCTCTCTCTCTGCCAAATAAATAAGTAAATAAAATCTTTTAAAAAAAAATAAAGGCTCTGAGAAGTCCTGCAGCACCTGTACCTCGCTCACTTTCTTGAACCCTGTATTTCCTAAATTGATTGGGTCATAAGAGACTTTGGGTTTTGGTTTTTGAGGCTCTTTGGCCCTCAGTGGTGTTTACCAGTAATTCTGGCGCTCCTCTTCTGGGCAAGAGGTAGGGTTGTATTTCCCTGCCCCCCATCCATGTGACTTGCTTTGGTCCGCAGGTTGTAGACAGAAGAGATAGGTGTATCTGGATGACAACCTTAGAGCACCGTATTCCTTTCTCCCCATCAGTGACCCCCCAGATGGGGGGACAGTTTCAGGCTGGGCCAGCCAAGACTGATGGGCAAATAGCATGAGAAATAAATCTTCCGGGGGAGTCTTTGTTAAATGCAGTATAACCCAGCCTATCCTAACTGGCCAAATAACCCAGTAGACCTGCAAGGACGCCAGCTTTTTGAGAAAACTTGGCTTACACTGTGTTGACCTGGCCCCCATGAGCAGTAGAAACGCAGTTCAGTGACCACACTGGCTCCCTTAATAACATGAAACCTCAGGCTCAGAGGTCATAAGGAAGGGACTCTGGGACTTCCCACAGATGCCCATAGAGGTCACTCACCTCTTAGTTTGGGACACCATGGGGTATGCGCTCCAGGGAATGGGCTGGGGGACAAGAGGTTAGATTCCAAAGGCCTTAAATGGAAGTGGACACAGCAGGAGAGGACCAGCTGGAAGGGGCAGGGTCAGGCGGGGAGAAGGGGTTCAGTGAGTCTCTGGGTCCTGGCTCAGGTGACTTGGAAGTTGACAGATACAGGGCAGCTGGACACAGGAAGGGTTATGTTGAGGTGCTGGGTTATGCCAAGGAGTAGCCTGGTGGAGGTGGCTGTGTGGGCTCGCCCCTCACCTGAGCCAGAGATGGGGTCCTCAGAGTAAAGCCCCCCCGGAGCAGCTGTGAACTCCAAGTACAGGAGGCAAGGCTGAGCCTTGGGGACGAGCCCAGCACTCAGGATAGCCTGGCGTCCCAGAGGAAGGAGAGGGACTTTTGGGGGAGGGGTTCCTGGTCCAGCGTCCAGGACAGAGCATGTCCAGGAGTTCACCTGGCTGGTGGGGCCCTTCATCTGTGGGGAGGAGGGCAGCATTTGAAGGAACTTATGTGTGAGGGAAGGAAGACCAAAGCAGGGCTCCTGAGAGGATGTAGAGACGGCGGAAAACGTCTGCAAAGTCACATTTATTGTGAGTTATCTTCCGATGAAAGAACATTGACCGCAGAAATTTGAAAACCACACACAAGCACAACAAATGGACTGCAGTTATGGATAATGGCGTGATGACAACCACTCTTGGTCCGGGGGGGGTACGTCCTCTACCTTTCCTCTGTATACACATACACACCCACAATTTGTTTTGTTGTTGTTTTAAAACGAGACTCACGCTCTGCACCAAGTTTTGTTACCTGTTCACCAAATAAAGACTGTTGCTCCCTGGCATTCGCTAGACCACACAGTCATCATCCCTGCCTCTTCCTGTGGAGTGTACACCAGAGCGTAAGTGTGCCATATAAAGAAGGAGGAGTTTTGTTTGATAAGGTGGTAAGAACTCAAAGAATGTTATTCCGTGCTGATCAGAAACCTCAGCCGAGTGGGAGAGGTGTGGGGCTGGGGTGGCAGTAAGGCACAGGTGGGGAGTGGAAACCTCTGTGTCACGTTTTTAAAACAATCATAAAACATGCTCACTGTGAGAAGCTGGAACAGTTCAAGACGTAGCAAGAAAAGCAGCTGCATGTGATCCTATCAGCCGTTAACATAATTCCTTCCTTAGGACAATCAGAGGAACTAGCCTATATATGGTCTATGCAGAAATACGGCGGATACTGAAAATACAGCTCAAGTGTGCTCCTGTCTGCCGCGGGGCCCTGCAGCACTCCTGACGGAAGACAGCTCATCGGGGAACCCGAGAACCAGGGGCTCAGGGGGACGTGTGACTGAGTGCTCTGAGGGGTCCAGCTGGGTGTCAGGCCTGCCTGCCGCCTCCCCCCCCCCACAGACTAGCGCAGCAAGCAAGTGGCAGTGCTCTGTTCTGGGAGCTTCAAGCAGCTGGGAGACCCTGCCTCTCGCCCCTCTTGCCTCCCTTCGGAGGTGAGCGCCATCAGAACGGGAGCCTCCATACCCACGTCCCCCAAGACACAAGGACGCAGCAAGGAGCCACAAGGGGGGATTCTGAGTGCTGGGCGGTGGCTCCGTATGCTCACAAGGAGCCTGCCTCAAGGCGTCCACTCTCGTGGCAGCTCAAGGGACAGGCTCGCCATGTGAAGGCTGCCCAGAGAACCACATTCCTCTTTTCAAGGTCTTGTCTTTGTAAGAAAGTGCTGCGTTGGAACCTTCTGGTTCTTTGACTCCCAGCGTACTGATTCAGTACAGGTGAGAGATGTAGCCTGTTTTGCCAATGTTGAGGATTTCAAGCTTATCGCTGTTGTCTTTTGGTTACACTCAAATGCATAAATCAGAAAAACAGCACATTTCACCTGCAGTGACGTTACTCTGTGCTTGCCAACGCATCCCACCTGGGGAGAACGTAGGTGCCCGTCTCTTGCTTGTCTCCATTAAAGCTCTGGGAGTATGGGCAGGGGCTATTGAGAAAAAGGGGACATAGGCCACAAGCCCTTCTGTTGCGCTGGCAACGGCCTGGGAGCCTAGGAAGCCTATCTGTGCTGTGCACTGCATTTTTTTTTTTTTTTTTTTTTTTTTTGGTAAGGCTTAGTAACACCTCCCTGATTCACATAATGTACAATGCAACAGATAATAAGACTCTCTATAATTTATACAAAACTCTATCAAATATTTAGGCTAGGTCAAAGAAGTGTTCCAAAATGTAAATAAGTGAGCGTCTTTTACTGGCTACCCACCACCCTACCCACCACCGTCAGTGACCTCCCAGAGGAAGGTGGCCTCTCCCTCCTGCCACACCGACCACTTCCTGTCTGGGACAATGGGGTCACGTTACTCTTCCTTCCAAACCCCAAGACTGCACAAAGGGCAGCGCAACCCCCAGCCATAAGTTCTCCCCCCAGGCCCCACCCCCACACACCCACAGCCCATCACAACACAGGATGCTCCCGGAACATTGCACTGGGAAGGCTGCAAGACGGCTGGCGGTGGCCCCTCTGCCCTGGGCTCCCTGGTGTCGTTTCCCAGCCAAGTGAGCTAACAGACCCAGATGCTTAAATATCAGGCTTCCTTAAGCTCTAGACCAACACATACACCAAAAGCAGCTTCCTAGCTTTTCCTAAAAACAGTAGATTGCCTTTGGTTTCAATGAACCGTAATTTCGGCACCGAGGCAGGACCCCCGTGTCAGACCAGGCGCATCCATGCCAGTGTGGGCGTAGCTGCAGAAAGATCGGGAAGCGCCTGCGAAAGAGTGTCCTAGACTTGTCTCCTCGATCGACTTAGGAACGCGTCTGCATGAAGAGAGCCAGCGGGAAAGGAGTCCCTCCCAGCTCCAGCCCCTAAAAGCCAGGCCAGACCGGAGGACCAGTCTGCTCAGCGGCCTTAGCTCCGGCCCCTGCTGGACAGCAGGGAGAGGAGCAGCGCCTTCACGTCCCTCGGGGAAGGTTGTTGGCCGTCTGCTGGTGTCCGGGATCTGAAACAGGTGAAGGATACTAACTCAGCCACTGTCCTGTTGCTCTGAGGTCTTCGGTCTCAGCAAGGATGGATGGCCACCACCAGCCCCTCCATGCATGCTTGGGTCACTGCAGGGGGTGGTGTCCAAAACCACAATGCTCTCCCATGCTGGGCTGATGTCACCATCCTGAGATTCTAAGCTGGTGGCCCTCCAGCCACTGGACCACTTCCACTGGACGTCCGCAGGCACAATGGAGCCCATAAATCGGTCCCACATACACCAACTCAGCCACCAGCCTGCAGCACCATCCCAAGGCCGCCTCCTTCTGACCAGCTGCCCCACTTCCTCAGAATGCAGGCAGACCCCGGGGCTTGCAACTGGCACCTCCTTCTGGCCCTAGAGCCTGCAAACGCCTCTGTCCCGCAGGTTCTAGTGAGACCAGGCCCTCCTCATCCTTGCCTGAGCCAGTGCAGTGGCCCTCTAGCTCGTGAACCTGCCTCCTGATGGCCCATGAGGGCTCCTTCCCATGGCCACAAGAGTCATTGCCCACTGCAGACCAGACCCTTCCACTGCCCCAGTTTGAACCCTTCTGTGTCTGCCAATGGCACTGAGCCCCCATCTCTTGAGGGCCCACCATGTGATCAGCACTGTGCCATCCCAAAAGCCCCACAGAAGCCCAGTGAGGAGATGAAGATCACCGGCATGGAACAGGTGAGACCACCAAGGGCATGATTTCCAAGATTAGACCCAACAACCCTTATGGCTGCAACAAAGCCCTTCTCACTCTGAATCAGTTTTCTGAATTCAGAAGCAGCAGCATCCCAGGGGCTGTGTTAGCAACAAAGAATGCGGGGTTCCAGCCCCAGGGCCCCCCAACACCATGATTCAGCAAGCTGAGGTCAGATGAGAATTTACATAAATAGGCACCTCCCCCACAAGCCGCAGACCTGGAGTGGGGGAAGAGCTGCCTCATCACTCGAGAGCACACGCGCCAGGTGAGCCACTGCAGCCACCGGATGTCCTCGGGCATATCTGGAACCCACATCACCAGTCTGCAGGAGAGACACACACACACACACACGGACGTGCATGAAAATAAGCCAAAACACACACGCACAACCAAAACCCAAAGGCAGGTACCCTAGAACAATGCCCTTCATCCAGCTAAACTGCCAGACTCACATCTAACCCCAATCTGATCAGTCCCAGAAAGTGGATTAGGCACATGACATGAAAGACAAACCTCCCTGAAAGCCCGAAAGTGAAGTTAGGTCATGTGGGGCTCCAGAAACCTCAAGGGATATGTGTGGAAATAAAAGGAGAGGGATTTCCAGGCTTCTCTGTGGCATGGTACTCGCTGAAGCTGACACAGAGAATCTCATAGTCGAGGTGGCACCTCCCCGGCCCCCACAGCGCTGCGGCACTGGGCTATGCACCAGCTCAGCGGACTCCCCACCCCCTGCCCCCACCCCTGCACAAATGGATCCATGTGCTGAGCTCTGACAGGGCCTCACTCCAGGGCAGGGATGTCGGGGAACAGGCAGCTAATTCAGTAGGGTGGGGAGGGGCTCTGGACAGGAGAACTGAGCTGGATTCCGAAGGATGGTCTGGCCTGTACAAGATGGACCAAAGGCCATGTCCACCGACTCACTAAAAAGACCGTAAACACCAACATAAATCTAAAGAAAGCAGAGGTTGGGGACGCCTGGGTGGCTCAGTTGGTTAAGCGACTGCCTCCAGCTCAGGTCATGATCCTGGAGTCCCCGGGTCGAGTCCTGCATCAGGTTCCCTGCTCAGTAGGGAGTCTGCTTCTCCCTCTGACCCTTCCCCTTCTCATGCTCTCTCTCTCAAATAAATAAATAAAATCTTAAAAAAAAAAAAAAAAGAAAGAAAGAAAGCAGAGGTTAAACAAATACCCAGGATTCAAGTGTGTACCTTCCGACGTTCCATGAATAAAATCCCGAAATGAAAGTGTACACCTACTAAGAAGGGCTTCTCCAGAGCCTGGAGAAAAGAGGCGGCCTGAGAGGGGTCACCGTGAGGCACCTTGCAGGATGCTCCTTGTGGACCGTGGACTCCGTGGCACTCTACACGGAGCCAGGCCACAGGTCAAGGGCCCTCACGTGGATTCTTTCCATCTCCGCCCAACCCTGGGAGGAAAGCACAAAGCCACACAAAAGGCTCACCTCTGGGCCACGGCGATGGCCGACTCCACGGGCAACGTACAAGGCAGCATCACATACGACATTACCTTAACCGGTAAGAAATTGTAAATCTTGCTCACTTGTCCACGTTGGATTTTAATTGCATTACTCAGTGCTGAAAAAGATAATGTGGAGGTGTATCTCCCACCAGAGTAAAAAACCAAACTACCTTCCCCAGGGGCTGGTTGGAATTTCCACGAAATACACCAACCCGGACATCCGAGGACTGAGAAGCACTCACCAATGAGATCAAATGAGTTGTTTTCCCAGAACAGCCCTCGGCTAGCCCACAGGACACGGGGTGCTCAGTGAACCACTCTCTTTTAAATAACAACTGGTTTTGGAGGGCTACACAAACTTCTCCAATCCCCCTTCAACTTCTGAGTTTTTTCCCTGAACCTTCCGCTGGACTTTGTCTCCTGCCCAGAACCCTCCGCCAAGTGCTGGCTAGTGAATTAGCACAAGAGACGCGCTAGGGCCCTGGGGCCAGGGGTGAGGTCCCCTGCAGCTCTGAATCTCTCCAAGTGCCTGATCTGGAAGCCAGTGTGTGCATGCCTGTCCACGTAATAGCTGATCACGTGATAGACTCTACCACCACTCAATGGAGATTCAAATCTGCAGGTCTGGAGGCAGGGAGAAATCAGGGAAAGAGGGCTCCTCGAGAAAGAAGGCTTTGCGATGGGTAAGCAGGAAGAGAGGAAGAAGGGCCCACCCCTGTGCCCCCCAGTCCCCATCCCCATCTGGTGTGCCCGGTTCACTCAAAACAGGCTCAGCGGAAGACTGCTCTCCTTTGGTCATGACCCCATGGAGAGAGACCGAGCACGGGCCTGTGCCAGGAGTGGGGGCCCCAACAGGCCTGCCCTCTCGCTCTGACCCAGCTCCCACATGCAGGATTACCTTCTTCCACAACTCCCGGGGGGTGAGGGGAGCCCCTTCAGTCTCTCTGTGTCACAGGAAACCACATCCTCAGCACCCCCCCACCCCCGCGCGGTCGGCACCTGCAGTGAGGATGGGCGATAGGGTGTCCAGGATGCGCTCGTCCCAGGGCAGGATGCTGAGACGCAGGTGGTCTAGCAGCTCATCTCCCTCGGGCTTCGTCCCCGCTGCAGACACCCTCGGGCCAGATTCTGGGCTCCTGTGTCCCCAGGGGAACGTAAGGGTCTTCGCCTCCTCCGAGGGTAAATCCAGGCCCGGATGGGGCTTGTTGCAGATGCCTACCGGGGACACGAGAAACCAGCCAGCAGGTGAACGTGGGCAGCAGGGGTCCCTAAGGCCGTGGGGAGAAATGAGGGCGGGCGAACAGGTTTTTGTAACGGAGAGGAACAAGCGTGGGGCTTTGAAGCTGGAGAGATGAGAGTTTGGCTGAGGCGCCATCCCTCACTAGGTGTGCGAGTTCCACAGCCGCAGGTGCATTCATGAAGGTGAAAGGTAAGAATTACAACTAATTTCTAATCACTGAATCACCGGTGAGGCCTGTGTTTCAGGCCCCTGGTTAGGAACTTGGTAACAGTTAGGACCGTTTCCCCCGGTCTCTGCTCCTCCACTTCAGCTGAGAAATCAGAGCACAGAGAGGTTAAGAGACTCACCCAAAGCCACACAGCCTGTGAGTGAAAGAGCGGCATCCGAACGCAGGTCTGACATTAAAGATGCCGCTCTTCCGCCATGTGGCTTTGAAAGCAGCGCTGGGTAAGGGAGTTTGGGCAGGTCCCGCCCTCGGTGCTGGGTCTCACTGGCTGATACCAGTGAGTGGTTCCCGCTCTCCGAGAACTGGCTCGCTGGGCTGGCCAAAGGAACAGGCTGTTGCAGGTGTCCACGCTGCCCCTGGCTCCCCTCCTGCTCCCGACCTCTGGTCAGGAAGACCAGGAGCTGTTCCCGGATGCCTGTGCCTTGTTCCTGGATGCCTGTGCCTTGTTCCTCGGGTTGATCTCCACACCACCCTCGTGACCCGGCTCCTGGCCAAGCCTCCGGCTGCCTCCCCGGGCCCCTGGAGGGACCAGCATCCACACTGTGCCAGGGGCCTTCAAAACCTCTGCTCCCGTAGATCTTTCCCGCCTCCAACAGGCCCCTTCCTCATCTGCCAGGACTGTACCCTCCCTCAGGAATGTTTCAAAGAATCTGTTCCCAGAATCTACTCACCGTATCTTTAGACTCCAACCCAACCCAGAGGCCGCCAAGGCCCGACTTCAGAATTACCAAGAATCCCCTGGGCATTTAATCCACACTCCCCTTGCTACAGGCTGGACACAGAGGCCCAGGGAGGGAGGTGGCTGGCCCAAAGGCTTCTAGTTAGGAAAGTCACTGTGTCACCGGAGTGCGCCCCGAAGGGCTCTGCGGCTGTCACTGATTCCTAGATTCCTTCCAAATGCCACTGTGTCCCCAGCCCAGACTGCTCTCCAGAACTTCAGGCCCTGCCGTTAGCTGCCTCCTGCACAGCTGTCCCCAAATGGCCCTGGGACTCTGCACACCCACCCGACCCATGCACAGCATACCAGGCTTCCCCAAGAATGCTTTCCCTCCCCTTCCCGAGAGCCCTGAGCCAGGGAGCAGGGCACCCCTACCCCAGCTGCGAGAGCCAGAAGCCAAGACTTCATTCCTGAGTCTAGCCCTCCCAGAATCTCTGGTTGGTCATCCTCGAGGCCTGTTCCCTCGGGCCCCTTGCACCACCCTCACTGCCCTGGCCCTTGCTGACCCTTCAGCTGCCTCAAGGGTCCCCTGGAGACGAGCATCTCACCCTCTGCACCGAAGGCCTCTACTGACCTCCCTCACTCCTGCTTCAGCGCCCCTAGGTGGCTCCCTACAGCTGCAGGATGCGAACCCCTATTGTGTCCACCAGGTCCAGCCCTGGCCCCTGCCCCCCCCAGCCCATCTTTCAGTGGCCCCTACCCCCGCCACTCCAGTTACGTGGGCCTTCTTTCCCTCCTCCAACCTTACTGCACGCTCCGTGGCCTGCCCACCCCTCACTCGTGTCCCCCACGCCCAGAACACTCCTGTTCATCCCAAGTTGCAACACGGATTCACATCCTCCCGGAGCCCTCCCCTCCCCCGGGGGGGCCATGCAGACCCCTCCCCGGTGGTCCCACAGTGTCCTGTAGCTTCCTGTCAGGGCTCTTGGCACACACTGTCCTTCCATTTGCTTCCTGGCCCACCTGGCCCACAGGCTAAGCTCCAGGAGGGACAGAAGCCACACTTGCCCCTTCCCTGTGGTACCCCAGCACCCAGCCAATGCCTTGGCACATTGAAGAGGCCAATCCACATTTTCCACGTCGAGAAATACATGCGTGTCCTTTTAACCACCACTCCTTGGTCTTGGCCAAAGACTAGTTCAGAGAAGCAACAGGGAAACCAACTCTTGGCCTTGAAGACAAACAGCCCCAATACATATCAGATTGGCAAGAGCCCGGCTCCCTCCGGAAAGGACAGCCGGGCTCAGGCGGCGCGGCCAGAGACCCACGTGACCCACAGTTGGCAGGAGACAAGGGTTCTGATTTCTCCACCTGGGGCTCAGGGCCAGAAACCCGGCTTAACACCCTCCCCTGTTTATCTATAGGTTCAAAATAGTTTACGGGGAAGAGGAAAACCAACAGGACTGCCTTCACTGTGCAGACAGGGTTACTGCGGGGGGAGAGGGCAGGGACACGGGGGGAGGTCCCTGGCTCACCTCCGTCTCCCCATTTGTCTAATGGGGCCAAGATCTCCTAGCTCCCGGAGCAAATAAGGGGACTGAGCAAGGTGCCGAGCGAGGACACTGAGCGCTGGCTTTCTGGGGAACCCCAGCCATGGGTGACTGACTGCCCGAGCAGAGCTGGTTCAAAGGCCCTGTCTGCCCACACCTCGCCCGCACCGTACATACCGTTCTCCTCCAAGAACCTGAAGGCGTCTAAGTAGCCGCGAAGGCATATCTCGCCAAGCACCTGGCAACGAATCAAGTAAGGTAAATGCAGTGCAGAGACCAAGAGCAGAGCCCTCCCCGCCCGGAGCTGCTCCCATGGCCCAGTGAGGCCACAGCGAGGCTGCACACAGGGCTCCACACTCCTAGGAGACAGAAGTTCCCTTCCACATTGGACCAGGCTTGAACGATGCCCCATCCGCGGAGCCTTTGCTGGCAGCCCAGCATGACAGGCACTGGTTTTTCTGGGCTCCCTTGGTCCCCGGATGAGCCTCCACTCACCCAAATACAGGGGAGAGCCGTCACGGGACAGTTACCAGCGGCCTTCTCCACTCATCTGGATACAAACCCCACGTGCAAAGCAATGCAGAGCCTCCCCTCTCTCCTGGGGCACACGCTGTTGGGGTACAGCATCCATGCTGCCTTCTTTCTCCCCCAAGAACCCTCAGGGTGCACGGTTCACACATTTCCTTTATGTTAGGGGATAAGACCCCCGACGATGACAAGCAAGAAAGATCAAACCACCAAATGCAGTGTGGCTCTTGACCACACTTGCAAAGACGAATCATCAGGATAACTGAGCGAAAAAAGAAAAGAAAATACCACTGCCCCCCGGGTGCACCCGGGGGGTAGATTTTGATTTCAAAAAAAAAAAAAATCAAAGCCCCCGGACGTGGGATCTGTGCTGCGGGGCTGTTTAAGCCTTCCCGAGAGACTCCAATGGGCAGAGTGGGGCAGCCCTGAGCTGCCGGAAACCCTCCTCTGACTCTGAGTTGCTATTTGATGAGGGAGATCTGTTTCTGTTTGCGGAAAGAACAAATGGGAGGTCTCCTGGCAAGCAGGGAGGCAAAAAGGAGCTGTATCCCCAGAACACACAGCCCCCAACTCACCTTGATGTCCGGAGGGAATAGGGCTCGCATCAGGAGGTAGACATTCTCGGAGCAGAACCGCAGACTGAGCTTGGTCACGTCCACGTGAAGAAAGTTCGTGGACTTGACTTTAGGGCAGATGTCATACTCCCCGTAGAAGGGGGACACAGTGATGGTCGTTTTGGCATCAAAGAAGGGGATATTGTCGCTTGCTCCTCCATCCATGTATCGCTTTAATGGGGAGGAAAAAGGGACATACTGTCAGAAGCTCTGGGCTGATGTCTTCTGGGTTTTTTCAGATTATGGGTAGAGGCTTCCCAGAGCCACAGGCCGATGTTGTGGGAAGACAAGGTTCCAGAACTACACTTTCAACAAAGCCTTACTGAGCATTTCTGTGCTAGGCCAGGCTCTGGGCTGGCACTCAAGTGTGCTCTGTACTGTTGTGTAGTTTGTGCACTGCACAAAAAGTACTGGGCAAAGAGGTAGACAGAAGCTGGAGCCCAGCCTATATTGTGCTGGCCAAGTCTAAAGCCCAAGCAGGTACCTATAGATGTGCCCGTGTAATCTGCACGAAAGGCGTTCTGTGTGCCCTGCGGTCAGGGTGCGATAGAGACCCTGCCTTCCAAGAGACAGAAGGTCTCTTCTGTGTTCAATTCCAGACCCCCTCCCTTGCTGTGTGGAAAATCAGAACCAGCGTCTTGAAGAGCTTTGGAGACTCAAATGGCAGTGAACCTGGGTCCAGGGCAGCTTTCAGAAACCCCCTCTAACCCCACAACTTAGTAGCATTTGGGATCGGCCACCAATCCCAAAGCTGTGAGCAACAGCTTTCCTGCATCCATCCCCTTTGACAACCTTTGCTGGCACAGCCAAATTTGGGTACAATATGGACAAAGTTTGCACTGCTCAAAGCAGTGTCCAGAATGATTCCCAAATCCGAGGCTGTCCCAGCCCAGCTGTCGATACCCACAGAGAAAGGCCTGCAACTATCACAGCCCGTCCTCCCCAAGACCTACAACCAGTCCAGAGAAGAACCACCCGTGCTCAGCCATGCCTTAGCCAATCCGGAGAGTCTTGCCTTGAGTCTAAAAGATGATCATGCGTGTACATGTGGTATTTTCAACATCATAGCCACACAATTCCCATGGAAGATGTAGGGAAGCCTCGGAAACCTCATTGGCAGAAGGGGACATGGGCCAGAACGTCCAGAACCTTAGGAAACACTAAGGGAGGAAGCAGGCTGACTGTTTCTCACGCAAAGAGTACTCTCAAATCCAATGCACCTTTTCACATAGACGAATTTTCCTTTTCACTACAGATTTTCCTATTGTAACCCTCTGAGTTTGCTGGGTGGAATCACAAGAAGGAAGTGTTCTGACTCTCTGTGGGTTTCACTGGAGGGTACTGAATGCGTGACACCCCTCCCCCTCACTTCCAGGGGGACTGAGGCAGCCTGGGCCCAGTGGGAGAGACAGGGACATCTCCGCTGGTGGTGAAACAGCCCCTACTTCCTGCAAGCTCCCCTGTGCCAGGCTCTGTGCCGAGCAGCTCAGGGCCCTCGCTCGGGCAAGCCTCATGACACCTCGACCACACTGCACTATGAGGAACCCTCGTTTTGCAAACTCATCTCAGAAAGGTTAAGAAATGCATCCCAGGGGCACCTGGGTGGCTCAGTGGATTAAGCCTCTGCCTTCGGCTCGGGTCATGATCCCAGGGTCCTGGGATCGAGCCCCGCATCGGGCTCTCTGCTCAGCAGGGAGCCTGCTTCCTCCTCTCTCTCTCTGCCTGCCTCTCTGCCTACTTGTGATCTCTGTCTGTCAAATAAATAAATAAAATCTTTAAAAAAAAAAAAAAGGAAACACATCCCAAGCGGTCCAGCTAACATGTGCTGGAGGGGGGATTCAGTTGGGTGTGTCTGCCAGGCAGAGGCCGTGGGCACCAAGGCAGACCCCTGTGCAGCTCCAGGCCTGTTTTCGCATCCAGAAGCAGGGACAATGTGTCTATTATGGGGCTGGGAAGCTCGGGAAGGCTCAAGGGAAGCTCGGTATGACAAGCCTCTGCCTTTGCTCTCCAGTGTGAGGACCCCACTGCCCTGGGACATTGAGATGTCATGTCTTCTTTTGCAAGACAGATGTCTTAGCTTGGCACCACAGATGTTTAGGAACAGGTCATTCTTTGGGGAGTGGGCCAGCCCACGCACTGTGGGATGTCAGCCGCACCCCGGGCCTCGAGCACTCCCCCACTTGTGGCAACCCAGACTGTCTCCAGACTTTGTTCCGGGGTCAGGTTGGGGGTGGGGGAGGGAACAGAATCACCCGGGGTGATCACCATGGCCCTAGAAGGAGGCCGCCAGTAGCCTGGCATCGCCCGGCATCTGGTCTAGCGCCTTCAGAAAACACAGCACACCCTGTGTCTCTCCATCCCTGCCAGGGGTCAGCAATCGGTCACAACACATATTTGTGGGATGGAACCAAATCAAAGCCCCGTCAGCAGCTTCTGCCCAAAGCCCTTTGCCCGAAAAGGGCAAAGGCAGAGCCAGAGCGGGCCGCAGACTCTGGAGTGCTAAGAATAAAGCTCTTCTGCAAGCAAGGAAAAGACACGGAAGCACTTTGGAGTTTAACCAGACCAGCAGGGACCCATCTGGGGTGCTCCGCTGAAGATAAGAGAAACCGCTCACCTTCCAGATAGCGGGATAATTAATTCTACCTGAGAGTGGATGTGCTGCCCAGGCAGCCTAGAATGGGGCTAGCTGGGGAACCTCGGTCTGAGAGGCCAAGAGGCAAAGGCTCTGCATTTGAGGGCAGGCCCCAGGTGCCTGTGGCTGGGGCCCTGCAGGCAGGAGCTGGGCAGACAATTTAAAAGCAGACTCACCACGCCTCTGAAGGAAGGAGGGAATATGCCACAGAAGAAAGGGATGAAGCTGGAACAGAGCAAGGCCTGCGAAGACAAAAAGAAGTGAAACCCCAGGCCCGAAGAGCCTGCCTTCTGATCCCCTGGGGGCCCGCGTCAGCCTTCTTCAGGTGACCAGAGCAACAGGCCAGAGATGCTCCTTGCAAAGGGGGGACTTTAATAAACGAGCTGAACGAACAACAAACCAACCTATGCACTTGTATTTCAGGCCTAAGTAGAAGCTCCTAATGACGCTGGGACATCAGCTCCCCGTCCCTCTCCCCATGAGAGCTGCACTGGGCCCTCGTAGAGTCCCAGACTGACTGGGAAGACAGCAGACCAGGGCTTCGCAAACGCAGATCATTGCCCGGAGAGCTGGTACCGCAGACTCCATGGCTCGCCCAGGATTCTGATGCAGCAGGCTGGAGGGCCCTGAGGGCCTGGAAGCCTATGAAGCTTCAGAAGCTTCCAGATATTGCTAATGCTGCGGATCCCAGCGGGCGGCAGAGGGGCAGGAAGCAAGCCCGGCCCACTGCGAAAAAACCTGCTCCTGTGGGAATGGACCAGTGCCGCCTATCCAGAGAAAGCTTTTGGAAACAAGGTCACATAGAGGTTGACCATGGCTGCTGGGATGCTACAGATGCTATATGTGCCAGGAATATACACCGTGGGACGAGGGACACCTGTGGGACTGGGTCTCTGGAAGAGGGGATCACGATGAGCCAAGTCTTGAAGAACAGGGAGGTAGTATTTGAATCTGAAACCAACTAGGAGCGTTCTGGGATGTATGTGCGCTCGAGACCTCCGACAGCCGAATGCACGCAGAGTGGTGCAGGAAGCCAACCAGCATCCTGGGCAGCCAGGGCCTATTGCATCTTAAGAAACGGGGCAGGTGGCCTCCAGCAGCCTTCTCTGTGTTGCTTCCAAAGGGAAATAGCTTTTCTTACTTGACAAGGCCCAAATAAGCAAACTGCTTACATCTACAACTTCCTCTTTGGACTGAAAATCAGACACCAGCACATTTTCCCCATCGGACACCCTGGTGAGCGAAATGTACATTTTGCCAGAGATGATCCTGTGGATGTCGTCTGGGAGGTATGTCTGAAGATCACGTCGGAGGCGCCTGCCCAGGTTGAAGGCAGGGTGGAGGATACCAATCTTCCGTCTCCTGGCACTTTGGACGAGGTCCATGAGGATCTCCATGATGATGTCTGGGGGGCAGGAGACAAACACACAGAGGACTGTGCCACCCCGGCGATGGCAGTGCTTTGTGGCAAGACCAGAGCCCCAGGTGGCAAGGAAGCGGCCAGCCTGCTTCCAGGCCCACACTGATAAAGCAGCCACGTACGGCCATGGGCCCCTTCCAATGTGGCCATTCCCATCTGAGGAGTGTAAACAGCACGTCGGAATTCAAAGGCTTTATACAAAAAATAAATAAATAAAATATTTCTTTAATCGTGTTTTATGTTGATCAGGTGTGCAAATGAAAATATTCTGGCTGTATTTGGATCAATGAAATTAACTTCCCTTCTGTCTTTCACTTTTTTTCACTGTGGCTGCTGGGAAATATTAAATGACACACACGGCTACCCTGTCTCTCTCCTGAACAGTGCTGCCCTAGGTCCCGCCACAGGAGTGAGCCTCCCGAGGCCCAGCGGCACTCTCTCCTCCGCTCATCCCCCAAAGCCAGAAGTGGAAACACCCCAGCATCAGAGCTTTAGCACAAAGGACCTAACTCTGCAGGGAGCAGAGAGTCAGTGCAGGCTGGGGCCCAAGGGCAAGTCCATCTCTTACTGGCCACGTGACCTTGGAAAGTCACTTCACTGACCCTCACCATCTCAGACTGTGCATTTTTAACTTTGGGGACACAAGGGATTAGATAAGCTACCATCTGTAATATCCTCAAGCCAGAGAAGGCTCCTCATGAAGAGCTAGACTTACCCTTAAGCCTCTGACACAAGAATTACCACTGTCTCATGGGCATGGGCCACATTCATGCCCTGTCAAGCCTCACCCCTGGGTCTGGACCCCCTCCGGCTGATCTGCCCTGCCCTGACATACAAGACCACCAGTCTCAGCCCAAGACCAAGCCCATCGCAGATCAAGAGATGCAGAAGGACGCACATAAGCTTGCCTTTCCTGGCCGACCTCTGACCTCAGCTCACCTCTCCCTACACATGTGGCCCCACTGAGCCTAGGCAGAAGGGGCAAAGTTGCACACAGCTGACAAGTTCTGCCAGGCTCTCCCACCAAGTACTTGGCTTGGAAGGACTCACAGGAATTCTTTCCAAGTTGTGGCCCTAGGAAATGCTCCTCAGTGGTCCCCAAATGAGACAGGGATTTAAAGCAGGGCTCCTGGAATGCAAGGAGCAGCTCCTGCCAAAACCTCTAGACCCCACTTTCCAAGGACCTGGTGGTCCCCAAGCCTCTGCCTGTCCCACAGGGTACAGACCCAGGCTGCACCTGTCCTCTGCCAGTTAGGAACCCTCTCTGTCCTGGAGTCGGTACAGGTTACCTTGACATACAAGGGCTGTCTTTTATCGCCGCTAAAGCCCAGAGTGTGCGGACTGGCGTGTGGCCCGTCTAATCCTCCCTGAGGCCACACTCCTGCCCTTTGCTCCTCTCCCGTCAATGGAAAAGCCAGCCAGGGCCTTTCTCCTAATCCCCACCTCCTGGTCAGCCCAGGGTCTGCTCATGGAGCATATCCAATGACAGGGCTGCACCTACTGGCAGGGACTCCTGGCCACACAGGAACAAAGTCACTCCCTGTTGGCCAATTCCAACACCACAGTCCCCAGGGAAGAGCAAAGAGTAGATGGCTAAGGAAGCTGAAAGGGGACAGAGGAGGGGCACTCTGTTCCTGTCTGGGGGTCTTTGGGTGCAACAGCTCCAGCTGCCACTTGTCCCAGGTCCTGTCCCAGGGCTCAGAACCCCAGGCCACACCTTAGTTTGGCCCAGCTGGGCACAAGTCCACATCTTGCCCTCCCACCACCACACACACAGATGTTTAATTAGCAGAGATTCAAATGCACAGGACCTCATTTCCAGGGCACTGACCTGGCCCGGGGCGAGGGGGGGTGGGATGGTGGATGGATGGTATGGGGGATGTTCAGGGATCCACCCCAGCCCTTAGGAAGGGTCTAGTACCGCCTCCAAGCCCTCCCCCCACAACATCCCCCCACCTCCACGACCCTTCCACTCCAAACCAGAAAACCTGCCCAGGAGGACTCCGAAGTGTTGCCCTCCTCCTGAAACGCTATCCAGCACACCCCACCCTTCCCCCAGTAGGGGCCAGGCTTGTCTCCAATCTCTGTAGTCTCCAGAGGGAAGACAGCGCCTGCCCAGGGATACAGCCAAATGTCCCCCTCCGGGTCCAACCCAGAGCAAAACGTCCAGCGCCTTGTGACCTGATGGCAGGGACCGCAGGGACCAGCTCCACCCTTACCTCCTCCCCACTCGCCCCCCGTCCTGCCCCCTCCTCCGCGATGATCCGTTTGAGCTCACTCTCAGTTCCGGGGCGAGGGGCTTCCTGTAAGCCTCGGCGCCACAGTAGGGCAGATAGGCTCAGGGTTCCCACGCCCAGAAGCGCCAAGGCCAGGCGCACCCCACTCCCAGGCTGGCGACAGAGAACCCCCCACCGCCCCGCGCCGAGCAAGAGGGCCCGGCGGAGGTAGCATCCGTCTGGGGATGGGCGCTCCCCCACCCCAGGACGTACCCCGCGGTGTCCCCGTCCCATCCCAGCTCCACCCGGCGGCGGCCCCGGACATACGTACCCAGCGAGATCCCGGAGAGCAAAGCGACTCCGTGCAGCGCCCCGGCCGAGGCGCCGAACAGCATGCGCGCGTCCTGGACGAGGTGCGGGGCGCGCTCGCTCAGGCAGCGGGTCGCCCCGATGTGGTAGAAGCCCAGGAAGCCGCATCCCGAGAAGGACAGGCTCCATCCGCGCTCGGGGTCGTACATAGCGGCGGCACGGCGGGGGTCTCGGGTTCGGAGCCCGCGGTGGGAGTCGGACGCGCGCGCTCGCGGAGGTGAGGGGGGCCCGCGTCCGGATCGGGGTCTGGGGACCGCCCCGCACTGCTCCGCGCCCGAGCGCGCTCTCCGCCCGGCCTCGGCGCCGCGGCTCAGACAGTCCTTGCGTGACGTCAGCCGGCAGCCCCGCCCCCTCGGGTCGGCCGCCGAGCCTCCGGGCGCCCAGTGGGGGCGGGGAGGGGTGTCGGAGCGCTCACTCACCCCACCATTGTCCCCGCTGGGGTGCTGGGAGGGGTGTGGGGCCGTGACAGAGGGGAGAAGAGGGCGTCAACCCCAGATGGGGATCGGAGAGCAGTTGTGCGTCCCCCAATGGCAATGGATGTCCTGGATACCGAGGGCTCCCTTTCCGTTCCTTGTCATCCCTTGAATCAGGGAGAAAGTGAAGGTGGCCCTCTTAGGTCCTTAACATCCTTGAATACTATCCTTTCCCTTTCCATTCGGGACAGCAAACCTTAAACAGGCACCAGCATTTTCTTTCTTCCTTTTTTTTTTTTTTAAGATTTTATTCGTTTATCTGACAGACAGAGATCACAAGCAGGCAGAGGCAGGCAGAGAGAGAGTGGGGGAAGCAGGCTCCCTTCTGAGCAGAGAGCCCGATGCGGGGCTCGATCCCAGGACCCTGGGATCAGGACCCTAGCCGAAGTCAGAGGCTTTAACCTACTGAGCCACCCAGGCGCCCCAGGCACCAGCATTTAAATAGAATTGAATGGCTTTGGTTGATTTTCCTGCAGTTTGTTACTAAGATGGTTTCAATTTGTTTTTTAGGTTTTTGTTTTTGTTTTTTTAAGATGGTTTCAATTTGTGGCAAGTGGTGAAGAGAGTGACATGAAGTTTCCATTTCAAAGTTTCACTTACAAGTAAAAATTGGGAATAACTGGTGCGGGGATGGGGGTGGGGACGGTGCAGGAACGTGGGAATCCGGCAGGCTGGGACTTAAATCATTGCTGGTGCTCTTAGGAAGGTGAGATGCCTAAATTGTCCCTTGGCCTGTGTGAATGGCACAGAGCCTTTCCACAGCAGCCTGGGCAAGGAGGTTGGGTGTCTGCCCAGAGTTACAGAACCAGAAATCTGGGTCTCCTGGGCCATCCTACTTCCTGTTGATGGGCACAGAGAAACCTCCCCCCTCCTCCACAAAGGCCCCCAGGGAGTGCAGGGAATGTGGACTTTGGAATCAGGCCTCCCCCTTTCTGTGCCTCAGGGTCCTCATCTGAAAACAGTCGCAGTCAGGATTCAAAATGTCACCTGTGCGTGACCTCTCCACCCACAAAGCTTCCCAAGTCCAAGGCATCCCCTGCTGCTGTTGAGCCTGTACCCACAGGGATGAATGGGGAACTGGGAATGGGCTGAAGAATTGCCCAATATACTCAAATCCATCCAGGGCCAGAAAAGGTGATGTCCCGCTGTATCTTGTTTTCAGCACCCCTGCTGTAAACAAGTGTCTTTCTTGTGATCTGCTGATTGATTTCACATTGTTGTGCTATGTGTTGGTGATATGGCTGTTTACAATCCCCCCATGGGGCTGGGGCGTCAGTGGTTCAATCTGTTAAGCCTCTGCCTTTGGCTCAGGTCATGATTCCAGGGTCCTGGGGTCCAGTTCCGCATCTGGCTCCATGCTCTGCAGCGAGCCTGCTTCTCCCTCTCCCTCTGCCTGCCTCTCTGCCTGCTTGTGCTCTCTCTGTCAAATAAATAAATAAAATCTTTTTAAAAAAAGAAATAAAATAAAATGGCCCCACACGTAGTCCTGAAGAACTTTTCTGGTGTTCCCAAGGGCAAGAAGGCTATGTCCTGCCTTACAGGGAGAATACCAGTCTTAGATACGCATTACCCAGGCCCAAGTTATAGAAATGGTAGCTGTGAGGTCAATGTCAACGAGTCCCCGGGATCTACTGAGTACACAGAAATCACACATAACTCAAGGTTATGTATTGATCGGTTGACAAAAGTGCTATGACGGGAGGCACACCGTCATAGCACAACGATGCAGAGGTCACTCTTTGAGTGTGATAAGCGTAATTCTCGGTGATAACCACGTGAATAATGAGGACCGTCTGTATGTCACCTGACTTCACGAAGGGGAGCAGGTACGTTCGGTGGGCTCCGGAGTTTCTTTCCCCCATAGAACCCGAAGCTCAGAGTAGCCTGTTCTGGCTGTGTTTGCTCAGTCCACTCAACGCCTCCCTGAAAAGCTGGGTAACATGAGGGCAGGCCTCCTTCACCCAGTTACCAATCTGGAGACTTAGCCTGAGGGAGGCTTTGGCTTCTCCACCAACCCCAGAGTCCTGATCCTTTCATTGTCCTCCCCTCAATGACCCTGGCTTGCTTCTGAACCTCCTGCCTCCATACTCCTGCTTGACATTTCCTAACCACTGAAGGCCAAGGTAGGCTACTCTGACTAGTGCTGTGTCAGCCTCCTGTCCCCACTCAGCCCCCACCCTGGGCTCAGTCTCCCAGCTCTGGCTATAAGCCACTCTTTTTCTCCCCCTCCTCCCCATCCCCCTTCTCCTCTCCCTCCCCTTCCCCCACCCTCCGTCTTCTCTGTAGTAAAATATATGGAACATAAAAATCACCATTTCAATAATTATTTATTTATTTATTTATTTAATATTATATTTATATTACTATAATATTATATTATTATTATATTAATATATTTATATATTAATTAATATATAATTATATTATATTAATTAATTATATTATATTAATATGAATATATTATATTAATATAATATTACATAATATAATATTATATTTATATTAAATTATAAATATAAATATAATTTATAATTTATAATTTTAATTTTATAATTAAATATAAATTATTAATAATGTATTTGATTATTATTATTTATTTAATTTTATTTATTTATTTGACAGATAGAGATCACAAGTAGGCAGAGAGGCAGGCAGAGAGAGAGGGAGGAAGCAGGCTCCCTGCTGAGCAGAGAGCCCGATGCGGGGCTTGATCCCAGGACCCTGGGATCATGACCTGAGCCGAAGGCAGAGGCTTTAACCCACTGAGCCACCCAGGCGCCCCACCATTTCAATAATTTTCAAATGTACAGTTCAGTGGCCCTGAGTGCATTCACAATGTGTGTAGCCATCACCACTATCCATTTAGAACTTTTTCATCTCATAGAGCACAGACTCCATCCCCATTAAACATTCCCTCTTCCATTCCCCCGCAGCCCTGGCACTCACCATTTTGTTTTCCATCTCTATGGGTTTGACTACTCTGGGGACCTCAGAGGAGTGGAATCATGCAGTATTTGTCCATTTATGACTGGTTTGTTTCATGAGTGCCATGCCCTCAAGGTCCAACCATGTTGGAGCAAGTCCTGGAATCCCTTTCCTTTTAAGGCTGAATAGTTCCCCAATTTATGTATTGACGGGGTTTAAGACACACTACCCCGAAATATAGTGTCTTGGCATATTGAACATATTAAGCTG
>PISX010013855.1:0-55162 GCA_004024625.1 Mellivora capensis | reverse complement strand
TCCTCAACTCCCTTCTCCTCTCCATCTCCCCATGTCCTCCGTGTTATTTGTTATGCTCCGCAAATAAGTGAAACCATATGATAATTGACTTTCTCTGCTTGACTTATTTCACTCAGCATAATTTCTTCCAGTCCCGTCCATGTTGCTACAAAAGTCGGGTATTCATCCTTTCTGATGGAGGCATAATACTCCATAGTGTATATGGACCACATCTTCCTTATCCATTCATCCGTGGAAGGGCATCTTGGTTCTTTCCACAGTTTGGCGACCGTGGCCATTGCTGCTATAAACATTGGGGTACAGATGGCCCTTCTTTTCACTCCATATGTATCTTTAGGGTAAATACCCAGTAATGCAATTGCAGGGTCATAGGGAAGCTCTATTTTTAACTTCTTGAGGAATCTCCACACTGTTCTCCAGAGTGGCTGCACCAACTTGCATTCCCACCAACAGTGTAAGAGGGTTCCCCTTTCTCTACATCCTCTCCAATACACGTTTTTTCCTGTCTTGCTAATCTTGGCCATTCTAACTGGTGGGAGGTGGTATCTCAATGTGGTTTTAATTTGAATCTCCCTGATGGCTAGTGATGATGAACATTTTTTCATGTGTCTGATAGCCATTTGTATGTCTTCATTGGAGAAGTGTCTGTTCATATCTTCTGCCCATTTTTTTGATATGATTGTCTGTTTTGTGTGTGTTGAGTTTGAGAAGTTCTCTATAGATCCTGGATATCAACCTTTTGTCTGTACTGTCATTTGCAAATATCTTCTCCCATTCCATGGGTTGCCTCTTTGTTTTGTTGACTGTTTCCTTTGCTGTGCAGAAGCTTTTGATCTTGATGAAGTCCGAAAAGTTCATTTTTGCTCTTGTTTCCTTTGCCTTTGGAGACATAACTTGAAAGAGGTTGCTTTGAAATTATTTCAATTTAATCAGCATTTTTGCAGTTCTACATAACAGAATTCTGTTTTTACTTCTTACTGTACATATTTAATGTCCAAAATGAAAAGAAATGAATATTACTTCATATTGATCTTGACTTAACCACCACCTCTCCCACCAAGTAATTGGTAGCAAATCTCATTATTTCTATCTCTCAAGTATCTCTGGAACCAGAAATTTTGCCTCCACATGTACTGCCAGTACTTTAAAGTCTAATCCTTCCCCTGAACTTCCTTATGTCCTCCTAATAATCTACTTGCCTACAAAACCGGTTATCTTTCCATAATGATCTTTCTAGAACACAGGTTTCACCATGTAATTTCCTACCACTCTATCCTCTATAGGATAAACATGAGACACTCCCTGATCTGTGTCTGTCAAGCTTGGCTTGGTCTCCATGACCGAGTTATATTGAATTAGTTGCAATTTCCCAAAAGGGCATACTTGCTAATGGTTCCATTCATTCACACACTTTCTGAAATTTGTTTGCCACCAACAGTCATCCTCATCCCATTTTCCCTGCAAAGAAAAAAAAAAAAAAGAACAACAACTGAATTTTTTGCTTCCTCCACATAACATTTACAGCATTCCCATACTTGGGATTGAGTGGGGGCACCGAACCCTCCACAGCTCTCATGGATGAATCATGATTAGTCTAAACCCACTATGGTGTTTTTCTCTTCTCTAGCCTTTCCTCTTGCCAGAGATCACTTTTAGTATAAGCATGTGAGCCAAGGTTTCCAGTAACGTTCTTCTCACTTTTAAAGCCAGAACAAGACCAGATTTCTCCTTGTTCCTATTATTGGTAGATATTTTGGGAGGATGGGATACTCTAAACACTTCTGGGGGAAGAATTCAAGGACAAAGATAACTCTGAGAATAACATAACAGAAAGAGAAAAGAAACTTGATTCCTTAATGGTGTCCACAAACCACTGCATTAACTTTGGAGGTTATCTATCTCCAATCTTGCTTTAAAAGATGGCAATTTTCAGATTATTTGAGTGAATTCTAAATGGGTCTTCCATTCTTTACTATTAAAAACACCCTAATTGATACAAATTCCCATAGCTCATAAGAGGCATATCTTTGCTAACACATAGCTCACTTTTGGTAATATTCACTTCCTCTGTGAAAACTTTCCTAAATTCCCACTCCCTTAGAATACACTTTTTTGGTGCCATTTAAGTTTATTCATATAGTTTCTACATGTGCTTATCAGGAAGCATTACAATATTTTGCTTGACAAATTCAAGACATCTCTTTGTGTGCTTTGCACATACTATGTTCTTACCATCTGCATATGAACAAAGCATGAGAAAATGGGTAAATGTATCAATTAATAAATTTATTTAGGTTAATATAGCTCTAGGACAGACCTTCATATAAATGACAAGAAAATTATTCTTATAGGTAAAGATAAATGATGATTCTATGTGTTTTAAAGTGGTATTTAACCATAAACACCAAAGCCACAGGGGGGAAAAATCACATTTTAAGACAGTATTAATAATACTACATAATTTTGAAATTTCTTATAGTATCTTCCACTAATTAAAAAAAAAACTTTGCCCTTCAAAGCTCTTCATATACATAATACATTTTATTTCCATAATACCTTCAAAGTAGGGAAGAGCAGGGGCATCTGGGTGGCTCAGTCACTTGAGTGTCTGACTCTTGATTTCAGTAGGGTCATGATTTCAGGGTTGTGAGATTGAGCCTTGCATTGGGCTTACACTCAGAGCAGAGTCTGCTTGTCCTTCCCTGTCACCCCACTTTCACATGTGCTCTCTTTCAAGTAAAAAAAAAAAAATTAGATCTTAAAAAAAAATAGGGGGAGCAGTGTTTTCATATACATTGTTCAAGTAAGATTCCCCTAGTTATGGAGAGGATAATTCATTTACCCAAAGTATTAATCACCCTAGAACCTCTTTTCCCCAAGCATCTTAGGTTTATATCCTTTGTTCTTGCCTGTTCTCTTCCTGTCTCACTTTATCTGGGTACAATACTGCATTGATAGGATGTCACCAATGGATGAGACTCACAGGTCCACTGAAGCTGCTCAAACTGTGGTCCCTAGACCCCTGTATCACAATCACCTGACATTGCTATTAAAGATTCTAGTTCCTGTGCTTCATCCTAACCTTCTTAGTCACACTGATTAGGTTTGTTTAGAGCTGAAGAAACTGATTTTTAAAAGTGTGTTACGTGATGGAGACCTAAGTTTTAGAACCATGACTCTGTGACTTCATTCATACATGCTTTAACTTTTTCACAGTTGCTATCACTCTGATCCTTACTTATTTTCTCAGGCCCTGACTATTGTTAGAGGAAGGCTCACACGTGTTCCTTTTGCTGCCTGTCCATCAAGATATGCCTTGTTCAATGAGAGGTGTTGTGTGAAGTTTTACTGGTTCAGCAGACAATATAAATACAAGTGCTCTGGGAGGTTAAATTCACCAATCTACATTGAAATATGTAGGGCAAGGTTGCTCTTTCACTGCTTACTTTTTGTTTTGGCAGATGGTGTGATGGTTGCTGTATACCCACATATGGGTTATATTATGAGGATTTAGTTTATGGAATTAAATTCTCCTTACTTGACAAAAGAGAAAACTTTCTTCACCATGTTGTGCTTAAACCTCTTCACTTGGTGCACAGTGAGTATTCAGTTGTATTCATTTTTTATACTTGCATAAAAAATTACCAAACACTTAGCAACTAAAACAACACAAATGTATTTTTTTCACAGGTTTCATGGGCCAAGAGTCCAGTATAGCTTAACTGGGTCCCCTGCTCAGAACCTCACAAGGGTGTAATCAAGCTGTCAGCAGAGATTGCTCTCAGCTAATAAAGACTATCTTCAAGTTCCTGCTACACATGTCCCTTCACAACATGGCAGCTTACTTTTGCGAGACCAAAAAGAATATTTTTATGACCTCTAAACCCTCTTTAAAAGGGCATACTTGGTTATGTCAAGCTCTCCCAGGAAATCTCACTTTTGATTAACTTAAAGTTAACTGATGAGGGCCTTTGATTACATTTGCAAACCCCTTCACCTTTACCATAATCTAATCTAATGTAATGAAATCAGGAGTGAAATCCATCATGTTGATAGGCTCCACTTGTACTCAAGGATTGGGGATTACACAGGGCATGTACACCAGGAGGCAGGAAATCTTGGAGGCCATTTTAGAATCCTAGTTACCACAGCAATAAATATTTGTTAATTTTGATTATTTTTCTGCTTTGGCTATTATTTTTTATTAAAATACATGTAAATGTGAAAAAGGTGAAACAAGACAAAAGTGTATGTAATGAAATATGTTTGTCTGTCATCAGTGGCTTTGTTCTCCTTCCGTTTGTTGGCAACAATATTTTAAAAGATTTTTATACAAGCTTCCATATTAATCTATGCATCTGTGTGCTAACAACACATTTTCACATTGCTTTATCACTTAGTCTCCAAGATATATCATTAACAACAAATGTGTACGTACCACCTATTTGTATGTGTATATATATCCTTATATATATTTGTAGTATTTTTCCATTGCACAGGTATACCATAAATTATTCTAGTCCTGTGATGATAGAAATATATATTATTTTTTTTATTATCGTAAATATTTTCATTATTTATGTTATTTTGCCTGTGTTCATATTTTATGCGATAAATTTTCAGAAGTAGAATTCAAATAGGAAGTGCTTTTAATATTCTGATAAGTACTGCCAATTTTTTCCAAAACATGTTGTATAATGTTCCACTCACAGTTTCCTTATATTTTTACCAATACTTCATTAAAAACTTTTTAGCTTTCTCAATATGGTAGGTGAACAATGACATGTCATTACTGCTATAATTTGTAAAAACACAGTTGAAAAGCACTTCAATACATTTAAAAGTCATTGTATTTCTTTTTTGATAAACTGCTTGTTTATGCCCTTTACTAACTTGAATTCTGTGGCATTTCTTGTCCCCCCTGGCAGGAAGTGGAATATTTAAGGAAGAGGACTTACTACAGTCTGAGAAGCAGAAAGTACACTCTTGTGGAGCATCACCGGGAAGCTATGTGCTTAGGGCTTCCAACCCATGGCCTGCCTGTTCTTTTCACTCCTTCCTGCTTCACTCAAACACAATGGTAGGTCATTTTCTATACAAGGTGTTTTAGGTGGGTAACTTTAAAAATGCTTGAGCTGAAATAAATAATAGGTCCAGACTGAGAAGCTCTTCCTTTGAACTCCAGCTGTGATATTTACTAACCACAGATCCTTGTATAAAACATTTAACCTAGCTGAAGCTCAGTGTTTGTGAAGCTTAAATGATATAAAATATGTGAGAATGAAATAAGTTAAATAAATTATTTAATGAACTAATTCTTCACTTTTTGTTCCAGGTTTATTATATGACACCAGCATGTTCTGAAAATTCTAATTAATTTTAATCTAAAAATGAAACACATCAGGTAGCATAAATAAGCATACAAAATGTCAGTCTCTTTTGTTACTTACCCAAAGGCAAAACACAAGCCCTACCACAAAAGAATGAATGTCTTGGGAGTTTGAGGTCCACAATGCTATTACAGTGCAAGATTTTCAAGATTTTTTTCTTAAACTATTCAAAACACTCCATCTGGGTTTAAAAATGCCTATTCTGAAAGGTTTCAAAATAACTAAGTACTTTTTAAAATATAAAGAAAAACAATCTTCTGGTCTACGAGATAATGACAAATAAAAGTAAGTATTAAAATGAGAGATGACACCTGAAGAAATGGTCCAATGGACAAAAGCAAAGGAAATGGTACCTTTGAAAAGCTTGAGAAAAAGAGGATAAAATTATACTGTCATTTACTCTAATGTTGTTACTAAGGGCTAAAGTAAGACAGGTAGTACCTTGAAACTTTCCTAAAATGTCCTTTCTGTAAAATACTTTATCTAAATGTATAAACTGTTACAAGCAAATCACAATTGAAAAAAAATTCTATATTGGGCACCTGGGTGGCTCAGTGGGTTAAGCCTCTGCCTTCAGCTCGGGTCATGATCCCAGGGTCCTGTTTTTGAGGCCTGCATCAGGCTCTCTGCTCAGCACGGAGCCTGCTTTCCCTCTCTCTCTCTGTCTGCCTCTCTGCTTACTTGTGATCTCTCTCTCTATCAAATAAATAAATAAATCTTTAAAAAAATTCTATGTTAATTTGGAAGGAAATCCTTAGTAATTAAGGCTTTACATTGGAAGACTATAAAGGATCATAAATATAATAGTCAGCCTGGTTTCCTGCCCCTCCAGCACACTGGCCTTCACATCTGGGGACACTTGAATTCCACCTGCAGATTCAGCTCCACTTCAGGCCACTCCAAGCTGGAAAAACAAATGAGAGCAGATTCATGTCTCAGCATCAAGGCAGGCTTTGTGCTGGTCCCTTCCAAAGGAGTGAGAAAATGTGCACTGAGTCATATATGGGGGTTCAGTTGGGGGCAGAGGCCTTGTGAAAGCTTAATTCCACTAGTCCTAGATTGGAGCTTATCAGTGATGTCAATGAGCTACTTGTGAGCTTAACTCTTCCCTCATAGCTTGCTTTGCTCTTTCGGTCCAGGAAATGAGGAGAGGCTGCCATAACCCTTATTAAAATTTAGGTTAGAAGGAGAGGTGACGTTTGAATCATCCCACTCAAGAATAAAAATGGAATGCGGAATGTGGGATGCTCACACATACCTTATCAAAACACCTTCAGGAAATACACAGACCTTAAGAACTCCACGGGATGTGTACCTTGGTCATGATTGCTCTTCCATCTGTTTCTCTTACAGTAAGACTCCACAATGGAAGGGGCTTGTATATATACTTAAAAGTAGCATAGACTTTGGAGGAATGGCAGAGAGCAGAGGAAAGCTGAGGAGAATTTCTATTTTGCCCAGGGTCCCCTGCCAGAAAATGACCTCCTTAAAGACAGAAGGTGAGCTAGTCTCGTGCATATCTGTACTTTCAATGAATACATGAATAAGGAAAGATGTCAACTTTATATAACAGTGTCTGAAACCTGATGTCAGGGATAAAAGGACAGATAAGGTTAGTTATCTGGAAAATTAACCTAAAAGATACTTAGCAGAAAGGGCTTTAGAATCTATGACATTTTCCCCCTCCACTTTACAGTTCATATTTCATATCCCTACCTTATATCTTTATACTTAAAGCTCTCAGTTGCTTTCATGTCTGATATCCTAGTCCCTTTGAGTCTTCCACCCAGTCTTCCAAAACATCAGATTAAATTAGATACGTAAGCCCATTCATTGACTATTTGTGTGTATTAAGCAAGTTGCTTACTTGTCTGAGCCTCAGTATCCTCATCTATACGATGGTAATAATCATACCAACTTCACTGATTTTTAATGATTTCAGAAGGCTTTGCACATCGTAAGAGAAGTTATTACTATTCTTATTTTCAATTAGTCATGGGAGCATTTTGTCTGGGCCTCTGAAACTGCTTGCTCAAGCCTTCCACCATCTGACACTTCTCTCACTTTTGTCCCATCCTCCAAGACCCTGCCTATCACTGAGGTGTGGTCTCTCTGACAGAATGTGCTTTCTTGTTGCAGTTCCTTGCACTTGCTGCTGTTGAAACCTGTCTTGACCACCTGTGGCCACCATCAGCTCCCAAGGGATCTCTTAGTATCCAGCACCTGGCCACCTCCAGTCTGGCTAGCTCACTGACTCAAGGTTTCATCACTGGCTTTACTCAGTGAACAAATTATTGAATTTAGCCAAAACCAGTGATAAATCTGACTCATATTTGAGTGAAATTCAACACAGGTACTCTATGTAAAATTTCTTCACTTCAACCACTCTCTTATTTTAGATAACTTATTAACACACTTTAAAGCTTCCACAATGCAAAGTTGGAAATTGCTCAAGAAATTGTCATGGCTTAACACTGCAAAAGAATCGAAAGAAGTTTACCATTTTGATTACTATGTCTAGCGTATTCTCATATTCTTGCTTTTAAATTTAATTTGGATCTTATGCTGAGTTGTGTCATAGAACTGGACTTTCTTCATTGGCAGACTCTCAAAAAATCTGAAAGCCCTATTACAGGCATTGTGTTTTCCAAGCCCCAAAGCACACACCCACATACACTGCAAGAAAAAGCTATTTAAAATGTTATTTTATTCTACTCTTTAGCAGTTTTGTTATTTAATGGACTGCAATGCTGTTATTATTAATGTAGGAAATACAATTCACTTTTTTCTCATCAGCCAAGAAAAACAAAAATACTATTACAACCAACTCCATGTACCTGAGTCTTGGGTTTTCCTATCTCAGAAAGAAATTATTTGTATTTACTGCTAAAAGCTGTCCTTCCCAAGTCTCTAATTGGGAAAGTCTAAGCTTTTGAGGCTGCAATGTTGGATAAGGCCTGCAGGGGTTTGAGGCCATTTAATCTCAGAAAGAGAAGAGACTAAGCTGAACCCTGGTGGTTACTGAGATGGGTGTGCTTTAATTCAGCCACTTCTAAAGAAAGAGTATGGGCCCTGGAAGGTGCTTAAGAGGGACCTGAACAGGTGGTCTCTGAGAGCTTTAGCTTTGCAATTTCAGCTAATGATTCTTTACGCCAACCCTATGGTCAGTGAAAAGGAACACTATAAGGGAATCTCTAAGCAACATAAAAATGATTGATTAATAGAAGGCCATGAAGAAAAATGGTGGTGATAGTGAACAGCAAAGACTGAAAACCAGACATTTTCTTCATTGTTTTACCTAGGTCAAACTAAGTTTTTTATATACTAATAAAGAGAGAATGAAAAGGTTGCAATCATGAGCCAATATTGGCCTTAGGAAGTAAGGTCACAAGTTTTCCTTATCTGTAAGAAATACTCACTGCTATAAGTTGTCATATGAACTCATGAGTTTCATGGATCCACGTGTTCCATCTATACCCTTATTGACATGTCCAGGAGTCTCAGGGGATTATCCTAGAGTTGCATTTTTCTGCCTCAGTCTGAAGCAAGACTCAGCAAAAGCCTTCTGGCTGAAGTCACTCTACAGTGAGTACTTGTGAGCATAGAACACTTGCACCTGGCAGGAAACGTAAAGAACAAGTCAGATGTCAGCCATTCTGAGTCAACCAATTCAATTCAGTGTTGGTTTTATACATTCCAGATTACAGAGTCAGAGGCAAATGTGTCTGACCTGGCTACAGAGCCTTGCTGAACTGCTTCTCTCTGGCACCCCATCCAGATGGATACAGAACACAACCGCACATCTTGGGGTCTGTATGGAAATTTTGTGGAAAACACAAAACTATATGACTTTTCCCTCCGTGTGGCTGTGATTTCATGGTAAAGTTCTAGGGCTTGGTAAGTGACAGACAGGCTGAATTTCAGCTACCACTTTCCCCTTTGGGTAGGGTGCTCTTGTATAGGAGATGACTGTACAATCCTGTGTGGAACCATGATTCCTTGTCTAGATTTCTAAAATTGACCTTCCTCAAATAGCAATCCATAAGCAATCAATAAACCTTTGTGATAACTTTTAAAATAATTGCCCTCACTTACCATAATTTCTCTGTTAAAGATGCCAAAATACATATATAAGCATTGGAGAATTATTTCAATAAAAATAAGAATCACTTGCAAATATTTCACAAGGCATGTTCATCAACAAAAGATAAATGGTTTTATTATGGAAATTTGAAAATAAAAATAGAATTGAGTACTTGGAATCAACCTTACGAATAGAAAAGCAAATTTTGATGGAAAAGAAAATATACATTCAAAAGAAGCAGAATGTTGATTGTGGGGATCTGAAGGAGGAAAATTGAGACTGGGCAAAAAAATGAAGGGAAAAAAGTAAACACTATGGTAAAAAAATGCCTCATCTACTTTCTTTAAGGTATCCTTGAACATAAACTAAGCTGTCTGAATATGGTCATGAATGTGATAGAACAGTTTTCACATCTCTGAAAGGATATAACCTTTTGGTAATATCAAAGTAATAGAACGTTGTTGGAATTAGAAAATATTTAAGAGGTTGACATCAGTTGTGATAAAGAAAGGAAGACTAGGGAATTATCAATCTACTTCACTCACAAAAGAGCTTGTTATTCTGAGAGTGCTGAGTATTCATCTCCCTAGAGAACTTTAACAGAAATGCAGTATTTAGTTAGAAGAAACACCTCTCTAGTTAAAAGAAAAGAAAGAATAATCATGAAAAAATAAAAAAAAAAGACAAGAGTGGGTAAAATATTCATAAGTTCATTATATTTATTTATTACATTTATATTTATATTACATTATATATTATTATATAATATATTATATAATTATAATACTATATTATAATATATATTATTTATATTTATAATATAATATTATATTTATTATCATTAACCTTTGGCTCTTTATGTATAATATAATTCACAAACAACCTAAAATATCAGTGGTTTAAACATTTACTTTTTGCTCACATTATGTGGGTGCCACAGGTTATCTGCAGCTCTGCGGGGGTTGAGTTTGACTTGACTCGGTCAGGCTTGGCTGTGTTTGTTGTTGTGTATGCTTTGCTGGGCTTGAATCTATGTGTTTCTTCTAGTACCTAGGCTGAAGGAGTAGCCTGTATCTTGGATATATTATAAGGAAGTATGACAGGAGCAAGAGGACTGGAGCACGCATTTAAAACTTCTGTTTGAACATGACATCCATAATATCTGTTCATAGTCCATTGGCCAAAGCAAGTTACATGGGAAAGTACAAAATGAATGAGACAGAGAAATATAGTTTATGTATTAGTTTTTGACGGCTGCTGTAACAAATTACTACAGACTAGGTGGTTTAAAACAAAAATCTATTCTCTCAAAATTCTGCATGCCAGAAACCTGAAATAAGTGTCACTGGGCTAAAATAAAAATGCACATTGGGTGACACTCCCCTTGAGAGGCTCTGGGGGAAAATCTGTTCCTTGCATCTTTGGTTTTTGATGGCTTCCAGCATTTCTTGACTTGTGGCCATATAACTCTAATCTTTGCCTCAGTCTTCACATTGACTCCTAATGCCTGTATTTAATGTGTGCATTAAATTTCTCTCTGCCTCCCTCTTATAAGGATATGTGACATGTATGGCCCATACAGATAATCCAGGACAGTCTCCCCATCTCAAGACCGCTAATTTGATCACACTGTCAAAGACCATGTTTTCCCCCAAATAATATAACATTAAAGGTCCCAGAGAATAGGAGTTGGTATCTTTGAGAACCATTCAAACTACTATAATTTATCTATAGAGAAGCACAGCAAAAAGGAAGGAAATGAATAACACTAAGTAAATTAAACAATCTACATGTAGACCGTGTGTTAAGAAAAATTGTTTGCTTTAAGAATGAGTGAATACTGGTATAGACAATCATTTTATAGTGCTGTATCTTTAACTTTGAAAACCTTTCACACACTGCAGAGCTACGTAGTTTCCTGGTTTAGGAAAACCTTGCTTAGAGGCAATGGACATTGGTCTTCTGGTGTAATTTTCAGTTCCCTAATTAGGGGATCTTTAGATTAATTTTCTAATTCTAATATAATTTAATATAATTATACTTACTAGTATTCAAAGCCATAAATTTTTAAAGACTGTGCAGTTTCTTATATTGTGTTTTGAAAAATCAAATCATTTGTCTCCTTAACAGTAAGTGCTAATGAGTGTTGGATGGTGCCAGAGGTCAGAGGTGAGACTGCTCAGCGAGGTCTGGAAAAATGACTGAAGGCTTCAGGAAGGAGTCATTTTGTGATCTAGAGCTCCAAAGTTTTCACGTTTGGAAATAGATTAGCAAAAAGTTTAAAATAACTTTTATGGGAGAGCTTTTATCTACATGAAGTAGTGTTTCAGCTCCCTTTTTATCTTACTCAACATCTAAGATTATGAAGGTCAGTCATTACCATCTTCCTTTTACAAATGAGGAAACTGAAATAAAGCAAGGTAAAATTACTTTCCTGACATATTGGAAAATGTATGGTGTAGTTAGTCTTAGCAGCCAAGTAGTTATTAAGGAATCTGCATGCTCAATAAAAATAAAATAAAATGGAAGGCAGGAAAGAAATGAATGTCTCAGGATACTTATATAGACAGAATTTTTAGAACTACAGAGGTTAGCAAATGAAAGACAAGAGTGTATTTCACACACTGGGTGGTACATGCAACTGATGAATCACTCAATTCTACCCCTGAAACTAGTAATACAGTATATATTAACTACATTAAATTAAAAAAAAAATTTAAAAAAGAAAATACATTTTGCTTAAGGATTAACTTAAATTTTAGTTTAACTAAAATTAGTTATCTAAATTTAGTTAACTAAAATTGACTTTAATTTTAGTTAAAATTTCTAAGGCATTTAAAATTCACCCAGTAAACTTGGAAATTATATAGAATATCTATAGAAAAGTATATGAAAAGACATTATCTTGGTTGGTTTGAACTGTTAGCTAATGCACTTTAGTTTTCCTTCAGCTTTGCAATTTTCTTTCTCTTTCTTTTTTTTTTTTTTAAAGATTTTATTTATTTATTTGACAGGCAGAGATCACAAGTAGGCAGAGAGGCAGGCAGAGAGAGAGGGGGAAGCAGGCTCCTTGCTGAGCAGAGAGCCTGATGTGGGGCTTGATCCCAGGACCCTGGGATCACGACCTGAGCCGAAGGCAGAGGCTTTAACCCACTCAGCCACCCAGGTGCCCCAAATTTGAAATTTTCTTACTGAAAAAAAAAAAAACAAAACAAAGAAACCTATCAAAAGATTAATGTTGTTAACATAATACATACCAACATTTTCTGTATTGGCTCTTGCAGTGGAGGTGGATTACAGTATTTCTGGAGCCCATGTTTCTACCTTAGTATGTAATTCCCAAGAGGTTGAGAAAGGATGTTGTTGCTTGGCAATCATGCTCCACACAACTTATAAATCTGCATATCGCCCTTTCTGTCTTTATGTGAACTCAATAAAAAAATACATACATACAACATACATACATACATACAACTTGTTCCATTTCACCTCCCATCCCTGAACTATAGAAAGTAACAAGTGTTATATGTAACACTTGTGGAAAGTTCATGTATGTAGTAAAGCAGAGAAACTACAAATTCAAGGGAGAGATAAACCATGACCTAATAATTCTGGATCTTTTTGCAGGTAGTAGGGGTGACAGTGAAATTAAAATATAAAAATGAAATTTTATAAAAATTAAGTTCAGTGGGTCCTTTTGATATAAAAATACTTTTCCCAAATTAACAGCTCTGTGAAACCATGAATTCCTCAAAGGCTGAGATATGACTTATTGTTATACATATTTCTATTGCCTAACATAGTGGGATTAATGAATAAAATAAAATATAAACTTATTACTGTTTAAATTTTACAAAAATGAATTTCAATTCTAAATATGGAAATTCCCTTGGGGCACCTGGGTGGCTCAGTGGGTTAAAGGCTCTGCCTTCGACTCAGGTCATGATCCCAGGATCCTGGGTATCCAGCCCCACATCGGGCTCTCTGCTCAACAGGGAGCCTGCTTCCCTTTCTCTCTCTCTCCCTGCCTCTCTGGCTACTTGTGATCCCTTTCTGTGTCAAATAAAATAAAATCTTAAAAAAAAATATGGAAATTCCCTATGTTCAATTTATAATTAAACTGTAAATATTAATCTTTCTAATTATTTGGGTTTAAGATGTCTAATATGGCTTTCAAGATTAGTAAAATAGTATAAATGACTTTAAATATAGAATTTTAATAATGATCTTACTTTAATGACATTTCTATTAATGAAAACTGATCCTTTCTTATAATTCAAATGGAATTGAACTGATCATTTTATTTCGATGTGAGTTAAATTTAGCCAAACAAGCAGTTTGACATATATTTCATTAAAGTTCATAGTTGCTATCTGAAAAGTGGCTTGGCATCATGGTGATAAGCTTTAAACTCCATTTTGACAGTCTAAGTGAGGAAACAGATAGAGATGGTGTTTTTAAACCATTAAAAAACTCCAAATATATCCATATCAGTTTTGCCTGGACTATCCAGATATTTATTATGTGGAGCTATCTTAAATTTTGTTTTCCACATCTGTTCTTGGATAGTAAAACCCTAGAAGCATAGGTGGTTTTTTTTGTTTTTTTTTTCAGAAACTATAAAGTGGTTATTTTTCAAGTGGTTTTTGTATGTTAGATCCATCTCATTCTTCACCATTTTTGGAAATAAAGCCAAGAAAACACATCTGCTATGGATATAATTTTAAAGTAAGGTCAAATATTTCATATAAACTTAAGAATTTAGTGATGTCATATCTGCAACACCATTGATTTCCTAAAATGATTATTGATAAAATTAAAAGCCCTTTCCTTTATATATATAAAAATAAATAAGTAAATAAATAAATAAATAAAATTTTGGAATACCTAAAATGTCACACAGTATCTTACACATATGTATCATAAATTTATATCTATCTGTACATTCATTTATACAATATTTGTATGTTGTATTTGTATTATATTCATATAATATGCATTATTATTTAGTGAATAGATTCTTTAAATAACTGAATTTTAGGTTGGGAATGATTTTCTTTTTTTAAAAGATTTTATTTATTTATTTGACAGAGAGAGAGAGACAGTGAGAAAGGGAACACAAGGAGGAGGAGTGGGAGAGGGAGAAACAGGCTTCCCACTGATTGGGGAGCCTGATGCGGGGTTTGATCCCAGGAACCTAGGATCATGATCTGAGTCAAAGGCAGACATTTAATGACTGAGTTACCCAGATGCCCCTGGGAGTGGTCTTAAAAGTTAACTTTTGGGGCACCTGGGTTGCTTAGTTGGTTAAGTGTCTGGCTTTTTTTTTTTTTTTTTAAGGTTTTATTTATTTATTTGACAGAGATCACAAGCAGGCAGAGCGGCAGGCAGAGAGAGAGGAGGAAGCAGGCTCCCTGCAGAGCAGAGAGCCCGGTACGGGGCTCGATCCCAGTACCCTGGGATCGTGACCTGAGCCGAAGGCAGAGGCTCTAACCCACTGAGCCACCCAGGCGCCCCGAGTGTCTGACTTTTTTGATTTAGGCTCAGGTCATGATCTCAAGGTTGTGGGACGAGCCCTGCATTGGGTTCTGGGCTTAGTAGGGAATCTGCTCAACATTCTCTCCCTCTCCTTCTGCCCCATCTGTATTGCATCACCCCCATTTCTCTCTCTCTCTAAAATAAATAAATAAATATTAAAAATGTTAATTTCCATTTGGCAGAGAAATTCCCCAAAAGAGGTCATTTGATGACTGTTGAAGTGGGCAGGAACCTTACTTCTACCAAGGAGTTCAATGTTATTGTTGAATGAACTGTTGTATTCACCAAATATTCTGTCCTCAAATATAGTGGTTTCTCAATAAATGTATAATGAATTATCAGATTCAAACTCACTTAATTCTTAACTTTCATTCATTAACCCTAGTTCTGCTCTTGTAACACACAAAATCATCTCACCCTCCTCCATAATGCTGAAGGTAACTATTTTGGGTTTTCAAGTCTTTACCTTTCCAGTATAAACATATCAACAAATAACCTTTCCCTGGCAAAATCTATTCCA
This sequence comes from Mellivora capensis, assembly GCA_004024625.1. Classification (NCBI taxonomy): domain Eukaryota; kingdom Metazoa; phylum Chordata; class Mammalia; order Carnivora; family Mustelidae; genus Mellivora; species Mellivora capensis. Next base: position 39,630 of record PISX010013855.1, on the reverse strand, counting down.
TTAAGGATATTTATTACAGTCTATTTCTATTTTTTCAAATATAAGGCATACAGTGAAAGAGCTGATGTGCAAATGAAGTAATTGAATATACTCTAGAGTTGTATTTCTATTAATAAAAAAACACGATTTTATTTATTTTGTGAATCTCATCAGACTGTTAAGATTTTCATAGTCTTGTGGTTAAAATTATTTCTGTTGTAGCTTTCTTGCTTTTGCTTGTATGTTTGGTTTTTTACTTTTTCTAAGCTTAGTTTTACATACCCTGTACTTTAAAATGACAGAAATATATCATGCTACTACATTGCTTCCTACCACTACCTATTAATTACAGGTATTGACATTGACAATTAATTATAGCCCCACCTCCCTTTTTTGCAAGGTCCAGATGCCAGCTCAGAATTTTCCTTCAGTTGGTTGGTGATGACTCATATACTCACTTGTCTTCGCTTCTAATCTTGACTTCAGAATGTACATTTAGATGTATTACATTTAACCATGTTAGTTCATACTGCTGTGTTAAGATATTTTTGATGCATATTCTACCACGTAACCTGTAAGTTATTGTTCTTAACTCATTCTGAAAATTTGATGAGACTTCTTTTTCTTCCTAGGTTGTCCTAATCTGATACTGATCCATTCTTCTATTGTTTTTAGAATATGCATTTGGCAGACAATTATTTATATTTCTTTCTGTTTTTAAACAGAAAACAGACCTCATTTTGGGTCTACTAGTTGTTGGAACTATTTGCAGCTCTTTCCTCCCAAACTTTTTTTTCTGGAAATTTCTTCCTTCCTATCCATGTGATCACAGGGGTAGAGATAGACATACTACTTTTTATAAAGCTGGAAAAGTTGGCATTAGTAAATGATCATTTCTTTCACTTTCCCTGGTAAGAATTTAGCCTATGTAAACTTATGGTCCTTAAATAGTTACAAGGATTCTAACTTTGATCTTAGGACAATTAGCCCAATTTGTTGTTGTTGTTTTTAAAAATCTTTGAAGATTATTTATTTACCTTAACTGAGGAGGTAAGACACACACACACACATACACACACACACACACACACACACACACACACAGAGAAATCTCTGTAGCTGAGATAAATTTATTTGATCTTCCTGATTTTCTAATCAATTGAAAATAAACTAATTTGGTTAAGTATTAAATATAATTATGATGGATATGAGGTATTTATAGAGTTAAATATCCTGGACAGATGAATTTCAATTATTTCTTGTAATGTACAACATGATTTTATAGTGACAGTACATTTAGATGACAGTTTGTGGTGTATAACCTGCAATTTATTTTAATATTATATCTGCTTAATGTCAATTGTTGTAGATATATGGTATTATATTGATAAAATTTTAAACAAAAAATTCAAGATCTATGTTCCTGTATGTGTATCCAGGAGAACTTGACCAAGCCCATTTTACATTATTAAAATAATTACAATCATAATTTAGAAATCATCCATATAATGAGAAGAAACTGGGTTTCAAATGATTTTTTCTATTCTCTTCCAGTCTACCACATAAAAATGACATATTTACTAATATATTTCCTTCTAAGATTTTTAAGTTTTCCATTAAAATGAAAAAAAGTCACCAAAATAGTAAAACACTTTTCCATTTTATATTTCTCAACTCTGACTATTCCTCTTTAATTCAAGGGATTCAGTTGTTCTATTTGTTCCTGTAATATTCATGATTACTAGGGCTCTGATTGGCCCTTTGATATTCCACAACACTGATTTTTAAGCTTTTTCCATGCTAAACACCTGTGGTATAGAGAAAAGTCACATCATTGATTATGAATTGTGAGTCTGTGACACACATGTGCTTTTAGAGTGGGCGCTTTAAGAGGTACTGGGGAAATTCTTAGAAGCAAAGTGCTTGAACAAAGATTGGGTATTGGTAGTGCAATAATGGCTGTTAGAATCAGATGCAGGGATGCTTACTATCCTTCGGTGGGTAAAAAAGAAGATCCAATGCACTAGAACAGTCAGGGCAAGATCGGTATAATCTATAGCAAATGTGTAATAGAGGAGACTTGAAGTAATTTATATCAGACAGGGAAAATATTATTATTAAACCAAAAAAATACACTAAGTTCAGTGATCTCACTGAATTATATTAATAAATATCATTTTGAAATATTTTATATTACATAGGAGTATTTTATAGTACAATGACTGTAAATCTATGTTGAATAAATGTTTATTGAAAATATATTTATGTTTGGATTGCCTGCAATTCTTTAGGCAGAATTCTGATACTGCTCCTGGAAATATACCATACCTACCCTATGGTACTATTTCTTTTTCTATTCCATTCCTTATTCCATCTTATCTATGAAATATAAAGTATTCAAGGTATTTTAGGCACTTTTATTGTATTTTTAAATGTTTATTTAATTTAAAATTTTTATTTTGTTACTTTTATTTTAAGAATAAAACTTATGCTTTGGCATGAATATATAGGAATAGTCTCAACATAGGATTAATCCATTCTATCAAGGAATTATTATCCTAAGGTAAGGAATTATTTTGACACTACACTTATAAGTTAGATCTTCTTTGTGAGAATACTGTTTATAGTATTGCCTCTCTGACAGTTGGCAACTTGTATTGATGTGATATTCCTATTTCAACTAAGATCATTTTAATTTTCCATATATAAATAAGTTATAATAATAATAATAAGTCTGGTTTTAACTTCTCATCTTTTGACTCTGATGTTCCCATACCTATAACATAGCTCTCTCAGCTATCTATACCTTTTCTATGGAATGGCTTTCTCTTATTTCTCATAAATCTAAACTTATTTTAAATAAGTACAAGCATTTGGTCACTTCATTGTATCTTCTAAGGGACTTGCAACCAAACATTTAGCTAAATACATATTTTTAACCACAAAATCACAAATTTTAGTTTCCCTTTGTCTTTTAGTTGAGGCATAAGGGCAAGTGTTTTTAAATTATGTACTAGAGGGACACCTGGGTGGCTCAGTGAGTTAAAGCCTCTGCCTTTGGCTCAGATCATGATCCCAGGGTCCTGGGATTAAGCCCCACATTGGGCTCTCTGCTCAGCAGGGAGCCTGCCTCTCTGCCTACTTGTGATATCGGTCAAATAAATAAATAAAATCTTAAAAAAATAAATTATGTATTAGAGTATATAATCATTTTTATCTGTAATTTCACTTATAATTAATAAATGATTTTCTAATGTCTGTTTTATAGAATGGATATTGGGTTCAGAAGGATTGAAAACCATTGTCTTATAGTGTATGAAAATCTTTGAGTGCAGGGGAACAATGTACAGAGCAAGCTTTATGGGTGTGAGATCCATACATTCACATAGAACCCTATGCTAGAAGGCCCCCACACTTAATTTAATGATCTGTCATCATTGTATTAAAACTTTTAACATAATTTTGAATAAGAGCCCCACTTGCAAATAATTTATAACAAATAAATAATAGCAGTGAAGAACTTGAAAAAAGCCCACAGAGAATAATGATACTACTCTCCCTTGAATGAACATATTTCTTTCTCTTTCTAGATAATTTCAACAACTACCAATTTAAAAGAATAAGATAACAATTTTCCTAATAATAAATTCTTATTCTTGATCCATTCTTCTTTCTAGAGCTCCATAATGTTTTAGAGTGTCCAATGAACATATTCCTCACACACCAAGTCAGCCTCTCCCTGCATATCTAAATCTCAGTGACCAGCAACATCAGAATTAATGCACCAGCCTGTATTCACTATGCTTTCCTATGCCACATCACCTCCCTCCTCTGTGAATTAATTGATTCTCATCGTATTTATTTTGGTTTCTCAGCTATTTATTTGTAGACATCATCTTAGTTCTGCATCAATTCATCTAGATTATTATATACTCCTGATCAATCTCTTCTGATTGTTTCATACCACTAAATTCAACCTCAAACTATACTGCCTTTAAAACTTTTGTTTTATTTAAAACATAATTCTTATCATTTGTGTAGACTACATTGTTTTTAATAGTGCTCCACATATGTCTGAATAAAATCATAAGTGTTTGATCATATGTTGCTTTACAAATAGTTTCCCCCTAACTTTTTAGTCTCATTTTTAACACCTTTTCCAAAATGTACTTATGCTTTAACCAAACTAAACTTCCATCAGATTCTTACAAGCCTTATTCCTTTAGGCTTCTGAGCTGCTGTATAAACTATTTTGACTGGAAGATCCCCAGTTGTCATTGTTGTGCTAGCTGGATCCTCTTGAAAGCACATGGTAAGATGAAGGTGGAACTGTAAGAGATTTATTGGGGATAAAGCCTGTGAAAGATAAATGGGATGAACAGAAGTGAACAAAGAAAGGCTTCAGTTTGGAATGCAGGTCTGATCTCCTTCATTCAAAGGAGAAGAGGAAGAAAGGAGGACTGGGTACAGCACAACTATGAATAAGTCTTGGGGACTTCAAAGAGGAGCTATGACATGAAGACTGCCTTATGTAGAGTACCCATATGGAGTAATGGTCAGGTCCTGGTATCCCTACCATGTTCTGTTATTGGCTGAGCACTGTGACTTGCCAGTAAAAATATAATCTAAGCACTAAAGCTGATGTGGATGCTGAAAGCAACTGACAGGCAAGTTCTCTTTAAAGAGGAAATGAAGAGCTCACCTTCATGACTGCTGCTACAATTCTCCAAGACAAATACTTTGTTGGAATGTGTCTGAGAATTAAACAGTCAATCCATAAATTAAGAACTTCAAATTTTTCTTTAAACTCAGTTTGAATTGTTGAGTCTTGAACTTTGACCTTTCTGGAAAGGATTAATGTACTCCTATAGCTCCTTAAACATTTCAGTACTAAAGGACACTAATAAAATAATGTGTTGGTGCTTGTCTATCCCTATTAACCATAAGTCTTGCCCCTACCAATTTGTTTGGGTATGGTCAGAGTGGCCACACGACCAGGTGGGTAGTTAATAAACCTAGTAATAGGGGAAGTGACCAGAACCTTGGTGGGAATAAGACTGGGTGTGAAAATAGTCAAGGTCTGTGGGACAATACTATCAACAATGAATCTAAACAGAGGTACAGTAGATTCTGTTTTCCCAAGCTCTATTATCACATACATGTATGTAAATTCCAGAGAATTCTTTGGCAGATGGCAAATTCTTTTGAAATATGTATTTATCCCTTTTAATAGCCCGGAATAAAGATCATAGATAAAATAGCCTGCCTAGACTCATAAAAAGATTAACATTATGCTTGAACTATTCTATAAAGGAAGAACCAAAGGAATTTGTCATAAAATGGTATGTATACTGAGTGTTTATTTATTTATTTATCTTAAAAAAGATTTTATTTATTTATGACAGAGAGATAGAAAGAGAAGGAACATAAGCTCTGGGGAGCTGGAGAGGGAGAAGCAGGCTCCCCGCTGAGCAGGGAGCCTGATCATGACCTGAGCTGAAGGCAGAGGCTTAACGACTAAGCTACCCAAATACTGAGTGTTTAAATTCCTGGTCACTATTACACTAAAAGACACAATAGGCTAGTAATCAGATAGTTTCACCTATAGGTAAAATCACAGTGAATGCAACAGTTATAATGTTGACTGATAATTATGTGTTATAATGTCAATTCAGTTACAAACTGGCAAAATTTTCCACAGTGGAAAACAAAATCCTCTGTAAAATTCTAATCAAGGGGGCGCCTGGGTGGCTCAGTGGGTTGGGGCCTTTGCCTTAGGCTCAGGTCGTGGTTCCGGGGTCCTGCGATCGAGCCCTGCATCGGGCTCTCTGCTCGGCGGGGAACCTGCTTCCCCATCTCTCTGCCTGCCTCTCTGCCTACTCTTTGTCGAATAAATAAATAAAATCTTAAAAAAAAAATTCTAATCAAGTTTGTTAATTTCAATTTTTCCTCAGTTTACTCTCTAGTTGCATTCTTGGTAACAAATGTAAGAGTGCCAGGATAGTACTGTGGAGGGATGAAGAAAGACTTGATACAAGACCCTAGAATTAAGAGATGATAGTCCAATGGAAGAAATGGTATAGGTTCCAGAGGATGGTAAAAGGATGGAGAGATAATGTGGTATGGTTTTGAAAGCAATTTTGCCTAATTTAAATTTTACCTAAGAGCAATGGAAGCCATCCAAAGGAATGATAAAATCATATTTGTCTCTTATAATATTGATGTGACTTGGAGTGGGGACAACAAGCTTGGAACAAGTGGTATAGCTCATTTTCTAATGGCTTCAAGTGAGTTCTAATTCAAGGGAGAGATGTTAGTGCCCTGGATAGGGTAGGCCCTGGTTATGGAGTAGAGTAGATAGACAGGAGAGCTGTTTGGAAGCCAGACTTTACCTGACCTGATGATTCACATGACTGGGTATGGAATGTGAGAGAGAGAGAGAGAGAGAGGGAGAGAGAGAAATGAGTCTGGGATTATTCCCAGGAATTTGGCTCCACTTATGACATTTTTCATGAAGATAGGGACAGGATATTAATTTCAAAGGCAATAGGGACACAACCGGGAAGAAGGCATGTGGTGAGATTAAAGAATATTTAAGGCAAAGGTAGTAATTTTCCTGGGACCTACTTAGTTATCTTTATTTCCCAACCCCCTCTCTCTCCAGCTTCCTACTCAAACTGGTCACATTAATGTTTAGAAGGACACAGTCCATGTTTACTTATTTATTTTTTGCCAAAAGATTTCATTTTTACATACCAAAAATGGATTTTAAATCATGACAGAATTCACAGATGATAAGATCACATCTGTGTATTTAGCAAAAATCAAGTAAACACAAAATAGAATAGCATGACTTTAGTGCTGATGTTATTCTGTATACAGATCATTTAAGACTCACTAGCTTAAAAACACCAGGATTCAGATAGTACAAATAATGTATGAGATAAACAAGAGAATCAAGAAATATTGCTCTGTAGATTCTTTTATTTGCGAGAGACCAAAATTTGACTCAACTGTGCAAACTGATAACAAAAAAGCTAAAAGCAAATTTCAAGATTTAAAAAATTCTAGTACCGGATGGGCAGTTAAAGCATTGAATAGACTGCAAATAATAATGAAATTGACTTTTTTAAAAATTTTCAAATTAAATTATCTATGATATCATATCTCTGTAATACTATAGATAGAATAATAACATTTCCAGAAAAATTTTAAGAAGCCAAGACTAATTGGTAGAATATAAACACATGCATTCATTTTATATTGTAAGAAAGTCCAAAGAGGATTTATAATGCAAAGAAAATATGAAGAATGATCTTTGTTACTTTATTTAAAATTTGATACTGATGGAAATAATTTTAAATCAATATTGTTTTGCTAGTCCTCTTAATTCCAAAGGCATTTTATTAACACTTCTTTTTTAGGACCCATTAGAGTTAGCTGATTTTATAGTTATTTTTTCATATGTCTCTGTGCCTTTCTAGATCTAAAATCCTTTGATAACAAGAACCACATTTTATATTTCTATACTCCAGAAGACTAGCACAGTATTGTTAATGCAGTAAAACTAAATGAAGGTGTATGTTAGATCAATTTGTGTACTGAGGACTTTATCATGAATCAAAATAGCATTCTAATTTAACCTGACAAAAAACTCACAATTACCATTTTATCTAGGTGAGTTAGATTTGAAGATAAAACATTGTTGCTGAAACATTATTGGTTCTTGATTCAGATAATTAAAAACTTATGGCACAATTTCATAGGTAGAAAAAGTACCAGGCAGGATTGGTAAAATGATTTTTCCTTTTGCTCTGAGATTCAGGATTAAGAGATTTTCAATAGCATATAAACAATAACATTCTAGATTCTTACGTTCTATATTTCAGGTCCTCTGGAGACACATAATAGATTCTTTAGGTGAAGTAAATTTTAAGTAAGTAAAAGCTTGTTTACCCAAACAGTCTTTGCTTAGTAACATGAGTTTTCATATCCAATGTACTCTTGCCAAGCTGTAGACAATAAAAGGCAATAAATGGGATGAAGACATTTCTCCTTTTAAAAGTCTGTTTCCACTTTAAAACATTTATAAGGAACACTTATGGTAAGAGATGTATTTGCAGTTGGTCTTTTTTATTTTTCTTTAATTTGAGAAATGAGAACAGGGATGGGAATATTTTATCTGACTTAGGAGAAAGTTGGAAAGAAGAGTATGACTGAATCCCTATATTCAATAATTTTATAGTCCAATGGGAGAGGAAAAAATATTAAAAAGTACAGAAGAAAGAAACAATATGAATGAAATTTCCCAACTGAAAATTGTATCCCTCTCCCTGAAAAAAAACCATACATATAATTATATACTCTTATGCATGATTTTTATTACTTATAGTTCTTTCAAACTCAAGCCTTCCTTTTCAATCAGACTAAGATTATCTTTGCTCTCTTCAACTACAAATTTCATATATTAGCAGCTAAGCTTCTGATTTATAGGTTCCTGGTATAGTTTTACATTCTTCTGGTCATGAAACAGATATGCTGTTCAATGTTACCTTTTTTACCTGAGCTACTTGGTATCTGTTACTACAAATGTTATCCCCACATCTATTCCCACCCTAGGTTTAAAATACTCTAACATCTGAAAGCTTTTGCTTCCATTTATGGAATCAATCTTATCTTTAACTTGTTCTGTAAGTGTGTCTATGTAACTACACGTCCTGTGTTTTAAATCACATTGGGAGAGGTAGCTTGAGAGTGGAGAAGGGTGTATAATAATCTGTTGAGATGACTAGGTTTTACACAGACAGCTATTTATTTGTCTATTTACAAAGTATGTATGCACAGCAATATGAAATTTTCATCTAAAAGTTAATACAAACTGCAGGAATTACTTTTGCCATGATGTTTTGAAAAAAAAAAATAGATGGATTCTTATAATACATAGATGGAAAAACAATGACAGTCACTAAATATCATAGACACTTTTTAAAAAAAATCTAGAATACTTAGTAGAGCCCTGAAGTTTTTATACCCCAATTCCTTTTCTGATACTCTTTATTATGTATCAGAGTTTTTGTAAACACTAAAGGTCACTGGGACACCATCTCTATCTTTATTTTCATGGTTTCTTCTATCACCTGGCTTTTGCTAAATTATAAGCACCTTGAAATCATTTCCTAAAAACTTACTCCAATTTTATGGACCTCATGGGAGTATCATAAATATTAAAAACTATAAAAGAGTAGCTAAAATTTGGGCTCCAGTCTAACGTTAAGAGAATCTTCATATTAATTAGGCCTTTAGATCTGTACAGTTATATTTTCATGCCACTGAGATTTTTAATAACCTGATTCATTATAATTAATGAATTCATTACAGTTAACAAATTCTAAGTGATGTATTTCCTGTTTTCAAGAGAAATGGTTTGCAGAGTTGAGAACACAGAAGAAATTTGTCCTTAAAAATGTATACACCCATGAAGTTTCTAGAGTCTATAAATTAATAGTATTGAATTACCATGGTAAAGCTAGAATTCAAATCAATGGAAGAACCATTGTGCTGCTGAAATTTCAATTCAAACTTTGTTAGGTTCACAAAATATGAGAGGCCAAGCTTATTATTGTATTATGCAATCTAGGCAGATGGTGAATATATTACATTATGTAATTATGACTAAAACATATGTAAGGAGAATTTATTCACTCTAAAGTAATTTATAAAAATTTCCATTGTAGGTGAGAGTCAAGATGGTGGAGCAGAAGCAGACTGAGACCACATCAGGTTGCAGGAGTTCAGCTAGATAGTTACCAAACCATTTAGAACACCTACAAACCCAACAGGAGATTGAAGAGAAGAAGAGCAGCAAATCTAGAGACAGAAAATTGAAAACTTTCTGAAAGGTAGAACATGTGGAGAAGTGAATCCAAAGTGATGGGGAAGCTAGACCATGGGGGGAGAGGCTGGCTCCCGGAAAGCAGTGGAACAACGGAGCACAAAATCAGAACTTTTAAAAGTCAGCTCCACTGGAGGACATCACTCCAGAGGCTAAGCAGGGGTGGAGTCCTCGCAGGGACAGTGTGGTCTCAGGACCTGTGGGGTCACTGAAAGACTGGGGGTGTCTGACTGTGGCAGAGCTCCCAGGTATCAGAGTGGGGAAGCCGACTACAGAGACAGAGCCTAGGAGTGAGATCTCAGCTTGCAGTTACTTTAAACTGTGATCCATGGCACAGCTGGGCCCACTGCTTGTTGAGCAGGGACCCCACAAGTGGGAGATTCAGGGAGACCCACCTTCCTTCACTGGAAGAGCAGCATGGCAGGAATCTGCTGAGTTTGGAGACTCTAAACGTGGCTGTGTGCCAGAGACAGAAATGCTCGGTCAAAGGCCAGATGAGCTCAGAGTGCGGCCGGAGACAAGGGAGATGGGAGGGATTGACCACTTTTCTGAGGGAACACTGAGGAGTGGGGCCGTGAGCTCTCAGCTTCTTTGAGCTGGAGATTAGGAGGCGCCATTTTCATTCCCGTCCTTCAGAGCTCTACAGAAAGCGTTCAGGGAACAAAAGCTCGTGAGAGTGAACCTGAGCAGATTACTTAGCCTGGCCCCTGGCAGGGGCAATGCAATTCCACCTCAGGCAAAGATATTTGAGAATCACTAAAACAGGCCCCTCCTCCAGAAGATCAGCAAGAACATCCAGCCAAGACCAAGCTCACTGATCAAGGAGAACGGTGGAATTCCAGAGGAGGGGAAAGCAAAGCATGAAATTCATGGCTTTCTCCTCATGAGTCTTTAGTCTTGCAAAGTTAATTAAACTTTTTTATTTTGATATTTTTCTTATTCTAATTTTTTTAACTTTTCCTCTTTCCTATTTTAACGTTTTTTAACTAGTTTATCTTAACAATACCTTTCTAAAAAAAATCTTTTTAAATCTTCATTATTATAGTCATATTTTATCCTTCATTGCATCTAACTTTATTTTTTGTATACATATAGTGTTTTTTCTTCTAAAAAATTTTAGGATACAATTTCTTCTAATAGATCAAAATATACCCTAAATCTAGCAAAGGGCTTTGTTCTAGTCTCCAGCCTGAGCAAATTCTCTACACTTTCTTTGTCCAACCAACTTATCTTATCAATCCCTTTTTTTGAATTTTTTAAAGTTTTCATCTTCAGTCATATTCCAACCCTTCATCATGTTTACACTTATTTTGTGTGTGTGTGTGTGTGTGTGTGTGTATATATATATATATATATATATATATGTAATCAGTTTTCCTTTCTTTAAAATTTTGGGAGGTAGTTTCTTCTAAGAGACCAAAATACACCCAAAATCAAGTGGGTGGCTCTGTTCTATTCACCAGTGTGTATACACACACACACACACACACATACACACACACACACATATATATGTGTGTATATATATGTCAAAAAATTTTTTTTAATTTCTTTTTTACCCCCTTTCTTCTAGCCCTGATTTGGGGGTCTCTTCTGATTTGGCTAGTGTACATTTTTCTGGGGTCTTTGCCACCCTCTTAGTATTTTATTCTCTCATTCATATATTCTTATATGGATAAAATGACAAAGTGGAAAAACTCACCACAAAAAAAAGAACAAGAGGCAGTACCAAAGACTAGGGACATAATCCATATGGACATTGGTAATACGTCATATCTAGATTTCAGAACAATGATTCTCAAGGTGCTAACTGGGCTCGAAAAAGACATGGAAGATATTAGAGAAACCCTTTCTGGAGAAATAAAATCCCTTTCTGGAGAAATGAAAGAATGAAAATCTAACCAAGTTGAAATCAAAAAGGCTATTAATGAGGTGCAATCAGAAATGGAGGCTCTTACTGCTAGGGTAAGTGAGGCAGAAGAGAGAATTAGTGCTATAGAAGATCAAATGATGGAGAATAAAGATGTTGAGCAAAAGAGAGACAAACAACTACTGGACCACGGGGGGAGAATTCGAGAGATAAGCGATACCATAAGATGAAACAATATTAGAATAATTGGGATTCCAGAAGAAGAAGAGATAGCGGGGTAGAAGGTATATTGGAGCAAATTTCCCTAATATGGCAAATGAAACAAGCATCAAAATCCAGGAGGAACAGAGAACCCCCCTCAAATCAATAAAAATAGGTCCACACCCCATTATCTAATAGTAAAACTTACAAGTCTTAGTGACAAAGAGAAAATTCTGAAACCAGCCTGGGACAAGAAGTCTGTAACATACAATGGTAAAAATATTAGTTTGGCAACAGACTTATCCACAGAGACCTGGCAGGCCAGAAAGAACTGGCATGATATATTCAGAGCACTAAATGAGAAAAACATGCAGCCAAGAATACTATATACAGCTAGGGTATCATTGAAAATAGAAGTAGAGATAAAAAGCTTCTAAGACAGAAACTAAAAGAATTTGTAAACACCAAACCAGCCCTACAGGAAATATTGAAAGGGGTCCTCTAAGAAAAAGAGAGCCTAAAAGTAGTAGACCGGAAAGGAACAGACAATATGCAGTAACAGTCACCTTACAGGCAATACAATGGCACTAAATTCATATCTTTTAATAGTTACCCTGAATGTAAATGGACTAAATGCCCCAATCAAAAAACATAGGGTATCAGAATGGATAAAAAAACAAGACCCATCAATATGCTGTCTATAAGAAACTCATTTTACACCCAAAGACACCTCCAGATTTAAAGTGAGGGGGTGGAAAACAATTTGCCATGCTAATGGACATCAAAAGAAAGCTGGGGTGGCAATCCTTATATCAGATAAATTAGATTTTAAGCCAAAGACTATACTAAGAGATGAGGAAGGACATTATATCATACTCAAAGGGCCTATCCAACAAGAAGATCTAAAAATTTTAAATATCTATGCCCCTAACATAGACAGCCAACTATATAAATCAGTCAATAACAAAATCAAAGAAACACACCGACAATAATACAATAATAGTAGGGGAGTTTAACATCCCTCCTCACTGTGATGGATAGATCATCTAAGCAAAAAGTCAACAAGGGAATAAAGGCCTTAAATTACACACAGGGCCAGATGGACATCAAAGATATATTCAAAAAATTCCATCCCAAAGCAACAGAATACACATTCTTCTCTAGTGCACATGGAACATTCTCCAGAATAGATCACATCCTGGGTCACAAATCCAGTCTCAATTGGTACCAAAAGATTGGTCATTTCCTGCATATTTGCAGACCACAATGTTCTGAAGCTAGAACTCAATCACAAGAAGTAATTTGGAAAGAACTCAAATACATGGAGGCTAAAGAGCATCTAACTAAAGAATGAATGGGTCAACCAGGAAATTAAAGAAGAATTGGGAAAAAAAGTTTGTGGAAACAAATGATAATGAAACACAGCTGTCCAAAATCTATGGGACACAGCAAAGGCAGTCCTGAGGGAAAGTATATAGTGATACAGGCCTTTCTCAAGAAAAAAAAAAAAAAAAAAAAAAAGGGGGTCTCAAGTACACAACCTAACCCTACACCTAAAGGAGCTGGAGAAAGATCAGCAAAGAAAGCCTAATCCCAGCAGAAGAAGAGAAATCATAAAGATCAGACCAGAAATCAATGAAATAGAAATCAAAAAAACAGTAGAACAAATCAACGAAACTAGGAGCTTGTTCTTTGAAAGAATTAATAAGATTAATAAACCCTTGGCCAGACTTATCAAAAAGAAAAGAGAAAGGACCCAAATAAATAAAATCATGAATGAAAGAGAAGAGAGCCCAACCAACACCAAAGAAATATAAACAATTATAAGAACATATTATGAGCAACTATACACCAGCAAATTTGACAATCTGGAAGAAACAGATGCATTCTGAGAGACGTATAAACTACCAAAACTGAACCAGGAAGAAATAGAAAACCCAAACAGACCGATAACCAGTAAGGAGATTGAAGCAGTCATCAAAAATCTCCCAACAAACAAGAGCCCAGGGCCAGATGGCTTCCCAGGGGAATTCTACCAAACATTTAAAGAAGAATTAATACCTATTCTCCTGAAACTGTTCCAAAAAGTAGGAATGGAAGGAAAACTTCCAAACTCATTTTATGAGACTAGCATTACCTTGATCCCCAAACCAGACAAAGACCCCATCAAAAAAGAGAATTATGGACCAATATCCTTGATGAACACAGACACGAAAATTCTCACCAATATACTAGCCAATAGGATCCAACAGTACATTAAAAGGATTATTCACCACGACCAAGTGGGATTTATTCCAGGGCTGCAAGGTTGGTTCAAAATCTGCAAATCAATCAATGTGATACAATACATTAATAAAAGAAAGAAAAAGAACCATATGATACTCTCAATAGGTGCTGAAAAAGCATTTGACAAAGTACAACATTCTTTCTGGATCAAAACTTTTCAAAGTGTAGGGATGGATGGTACATATGTCATATCCATCAATGAAAACCCCATAGCGAATATCAGTCTCAATGGAGAAAAACTGAGAGCTTTTCTGCTAAGTTCAGGAGCATGGCAGGGATGTCCATTATCACCACTGCTATTCAACATAGTACTAGAAGTCCTAGCCTCAGCAATCAGACAACAAAAAGAAATTAAAGGCATCCAAATCGACAAAGAAGAAGTCAAACTATAATTCTTTACAGATGATATGATACTTTATGTGGAAAACCCAAAAGGCTCCACTCCAAATCTGCTAGAACTTGTACAGGAATTCAGTAAAGTGTCAGGATATAAAATCAGTGCACAGAAATCAGTTGCATTTCTATACACCAACAACAAGACAGAAGAAAGAGAAACTAAGGAGTCAATCCCATTTACAATTGCACCCAAAACCATGATACCTAGGAATAAAGATACCTAGGAATAAACCTAACCAAAGAGGCAAAGAATCTGTACTCAGAAAACTATAAAGTACTCATGAAAGAAACTGAGGAAGACACAAAGAAATGGAAAAATGTTCCATGCTCACGGATTGGAAGAACAAATATTGTGAAAATGTCTATGCTACCTAAAGCAATCCACATGTTTAATGCAATCCCTATCAAAATACCATCAATTTTTTTTTCAAAGAAATGGAACAAATAATCCTAAAATTTATATGGAAACAGAAAAGACCTCGAATAGCCAGAATAATGTTGAAAAAGAAAGCTAAAGTTGGCATCACAATTCCAGTCTTCAGGCTCTATTACAAAGCTGTCATTATCAAGACAGGGTGATACTGGCACAAAAGCAGACATACAGATCAATGGAAGAGAACAGAGAGCTCAGAAATAGACCCTCAACTCTATTGTCAACTAAGCTTTGACAAAGCAGGAAAGGATGTCCAAAGAAAAAAGACAGCCTCCTCAAAAAAAGGTGTTATGAAAATTGGACAACCACATGCAGAAAAGTGAAACTGGACCATTTCCTTACACCACACACAAAAATAGACTCCGAATGTATGAACGACCTCAATGTGAGAACGTAATTCATCAAAATCCTTGAGGAGAACAGAGGCAGCAACCCTTCGACCTCAGCCATAGCAACTTCTTTATAGAAACATTGCCAAAGGCAAGGGAAGCAAGGGAAGCAAGGGCAAAAATGAACTACTGGGACTTCATCAAGATCAAAAGCTTTTGCATAGCAAAGGAAACTTTATCTGTTTCCTTTAGATAAAGTCAGCAAAACCAAAAGACAACCGACAGAATGGGAGAAGATATTTGCAAACAATATATCAGATAATGGGTTAGTATCCAAAATCTATAAAGAACTTATCAAACTCAACACCCAAAGAACAAATAATCCAATCAAGAAATGGGCAGAGGACATGAACAGACATTTCTGCAAAGACATCCAGATGGCCAACAGACATATGAAAAAGTGCTCCATAACACACGGCATCAGGGAAATACATATCAAAACCACAATAAGATATCACCTCACACCAGTCAGAATGGCTAAAATTAACAAGTCAGGAAATGACAGATGCTGGCGAGGATGCGGAGAAAGGGGAACCCTCCTACACTGTTGGTAGGAATGCAAGTTGGTGCAACCACTCTGGAAAACAGCATGGAGGTTCCTCAAAATGTTGAAAACAGAACTACCCTATGACCCAGGAATTGCACTAGTGGGTATTTACCCTAAGATGCAATTGTAGTGATCTGAAGTGGCTCGTGCACCTGAATGTTTATAGCCGCAATGTCCACAATAGCCAAACTATGGAAAGAACCTAGATGTCCATCAACAGATGAATGGATAAAGATGAGGTGGTATATATATACAATGGAATACTATGCAGCCATCAAAAGAAATGAAATCTTGCCATTTGCAATGATGTGGATGGAACTAGAGGGTATTATGCTGAGAGAAATAAGTCAATCAGAGAAAGATGATTATCATTTGATCTCCCTGGTATGAGGTATTTAAGAGGCAAAGTAGGGGGTTTGGGGGGTAGGGAAGGAAAAACAAATGAAACAAGATGGGATCAGGAGAGAGACAAATTATGAGCAACTCTTAATCTCATAAAACAAACTGTGGGTTGCCTGAGGGAGAGGGGTATGGAGAGGGTGATTGGGTTATGGACATTGGGGAGGGTACGTGCTATGGTGAGTGCTGTGAAGTGTGTAATCCTAACGATACACAGACCTGTACCCCTGGGGCAAATAATACATTATATGTCAATAAAAAATTTTTCATTGTAAAAAACCATATCCCAACTTAAAGAATACAATTTTATAGGTCTACTTGTGAAATATAGTATAGATTAACCGTTTTCACCCCCATCCTTGCAAAAAAAAAAAAAGGTTTTGGTATTACCAACAAATTGAAATAGAATTCTGTAAGAGTGTTGTCTATTAACCTTTTATGGTGCCATAGAATATGAAAACAACACTTTCCTCTTTTATTTATGGTAAGAGATTTCTAAATGAGAATATATTATGAACTCTTTCTCTTTCTAAATGATAGGTCTGAGAAATTAATGTCTAAAAAAGCTAAGCTTCCTATTATTTCCATATCGCGGTGGCCACAAACTCTTGGGTAAGGGAACATGTAGTAGTTGCACTCCTTATTTATGTGAAATAAATTTTATAATATGAAATATAGTATTTTTAATTTTTTAAAATACAGAAGTACCCATTTTATCTTATAAGAAATGCAAAGTATAAAGAAAAGTCTACAATAATCATCTATACTTAGTTTTTTACAGACCGAAAAAAATGGAACACAGGTATCTTTTCTTCCCTAAAATTTTTGAAACATAGCTTCAAATAAGATATAACTGCTTTTCTATTTGATGGTGTTAAAATAGCTTTTATTTCACCTTTGTAAGTATGGGTGTTGACACATCATAACTGAGTATAAAAATGGCTGATGTAAAAGAAGGCCATCATCATTCAACCACAGGACTGAAAAGGACCTTCAGAGAGCATCCAGCCCAGCACTTTTCCCCCTAGTATTGAATGCATCCCATTGATGGGACAGGGGCGAGTTCAGATTGTTCTTTGATATATTAGTTTGATAAGGCAGCAGAAATTACCACCACGTTGATGGCTTTAAACAACAGAATAGTATTCTTTCATAGTTCTGGAGGTTAGAACTCTGAAATTAAAATGTCAGCAGGGCAATACTATCCCTGTAGGCACTAAGAGAGGATCCTTCTTTGCCTCTACCTCGCTTCTGGTGGTAGCCCACAATCCTTGGTGTATCTTCACTGTAGATACATTACTTCAGTCTTTGCCTCCTTTGTCACATCATGTTTTTCCTGTATATCTATATCTGTGTCCAAATTTCTCTTTTCCTATAAGGATATTAGTCATTGGATTAAAACCCATAATCCAGAATGACCTTATTTTAACTTGATTATATCTGCAAAAACCCTATTTCCAAAGCATGTCCCATTCACAGGTACTGAAGGTTCTAACTTGAACATATGTCATTTTTTTTTGGTGGACACAACAAAGATAAGTGTCATTTTTCTATAATATATTTTAGTGTACATCAATAAAATATAAATTAGCTCATCAAACTATGATTCCATTGATACAATATCATTGCTCAAGATGACTAAAGGCTGGAGTTAAAGGAAATTAATGAATTTAAAGGAGTATCTTGAATCAATAGCTCTGTAGGTGTTACTCAGACATTGATGCATTCACATTTGAAACTGATTATGTTGCCCTCAACCCCTCTCTTTGTGTAAGATGTTACCTAGCAAGGAAAATAAGATAAGTAATTGAGCTCTTGGAAAAAGCTCCCCAAAGTAGATTTTATAATTTACCTCCCATTTAGGCCGTTGTGCTACAAATCTCATTACCTGGAAGTTCTTCCTTATATTTAACACCAGTGGTTCTTGCTTAAGTTAAAGAAGACTGCTGGAGACATACTCTTTATACAATTAAAAACCATTAAGTCATCCAACATTCAGGCAGATGAATTATGGGTATGCAGAACTTCTAGTAGCTTAAGAATTTAATGGAACTATGACACATGAACTGTGTGTTATCTTTTTAAAAATGCTAAGATTTAAGAAAAATATACATAGTTATATTTTTTAAATATAAAAATTCATACAAAACAGCATGTGTTATAGATTTTTAATCTTCTGACAATAAAAATATATAACATTAAGATTGAATTTTAATCATATTCATGCTTAAAATATTTTATAAATCTTGTCAAGTCAAGAAAGGTTAAACATATTAGTATGATAGTATAATCTCAGTTTTGAAATTCTAGAATGGGATTTTATGATTTGAATTGACTTATATAATTAGTTTTAACAGTTAATTTAGTTTTGAGGACACAGAAATTTCTTTTTTTATGTCATATCCATTCAAAACTTCTCCACTACCAATGTAACATTAGTATGAACAATTCTCATTCCTTATTGTCTTTCATTCTCACATTCTCTTTTCTTTACCCTTTACAAAAGAACAGTGTTTTTAATTTTGATTATTGGGTGATTATCAAAGCTTTGTGCCTAAAATCTTGTGATACTGTTTCTTAACAATATTATATAACAATTTGGTATTTATATTGCAAATTTGATATTTTGCAGAGCTTTGTGACATAGAATGGAATTATTTTAAGAGTTTTAAAATGAATTTCAGGAATTTTGAAATTTTAAAAGTTTTTACTAATATTTATATTAAATTAATTAAATTAATAATTGAATTAATTAATTAATATTAAAATAATTTTAAAACCCTCCTCAGATCATATAAATTATTTGGTAATACAATTTAAAACAACATAAATAAAAATTAAATAAAAATTTTCCTTAATACTGTATTTCATTTTGGAAGCTCTTGGCATACAGCACAATAAGGAAAGCCATACATTCCCAGTGAAAAATATTGTTGGCACAAATTCATGAAATTTGAGTAATTTAAACTAACTTTATGCAAGAAATGGCAGAAGATGTTATTTATGTAATGAATAAGTATGTTTGGAACACACTTTTTAATGATTGCTAACTTTCCAGGATTTATGCATTATTATTTAGGTATTTTACTTTCATTTTTACATGGCCAAGTTGATACAATGGTCAATTTACAACATAGTCCATATTCTGTTATAGGATGAAAAGAATTAATAGGAAGCAAAATATCATTAATAGTTAAAATTAATTTTTTGAGACACATGTACATAGTCATTCATCTTTAATAACTATACAATTTTGTTCAGAAACACTTTCCTATAAAATTTCTATAAGCTTGATGATGGCTTGGACGATCTTGAGAAACTCTTTCAAATGTGGGTATATCTGGAGTGGAATTAGGCAGTAAGAGTGTTTAGGAAATTCCATTATTAAAAAGGAAAGATGTTGGGCTCCTGGGTGGTTCAGTCAGTTAAGCATCTGCTTTCAACTCAGGTCGTGATCTCCCTCTGCCTCTGCTTCTCTCTCTCTTTGCCTCTCATGAATAAATAAATAAAATCTTAAAAAAAAAGGAAAGATGTTTATCATACTATCTACTTGAAACCCAAGTTTCTTATAGTATATCTTTGAGAATCAGAGAAGAAAGGTATACTTTCCTTGAGTTATGTGCACAGTATCTTAACTTAACAGTATCTTAACTTGAGTTACACTGAGTATTTAGTGTAGCATATTAAAAAGCATCATACATTTTAGCTCAGGTCATGATCTTAGGGTCATGAGATTGAGCCCCACATTGGTCTCTGAGCTAAGCAGAGAGTCTGTTTGAGATTCTTTCTCTCCCTCAACACTTCCCCCCATCACATGCATGCTCTTGCTCTCAAATAAACATATTTTTTTTAAATCTAAAAAAATATATATTTATTTGAGAGAGAGAGAGGGGAGAGAAGGAGCACAACCTGGGTGGGTTGGGGGGGGTGGATGTGGGCAGATGGAGAAGGAGAAACATACTTGCCACTGAGCAGGAAACCCAACATGAACCTTGATCCCAGGACCCTGAGATAATGACCTGAGCCAAAGGCAGATGCTTAGCCAACTGAGCCATCCAGGTGTCCCAATAAATAAATAAATCTTAAAAGGAAAATAAAAAGCATCATACAGTATGTTTCACCATAGCTGTTTGGCCCAAAAGCTTTTGTAGGTTAGAGAATCACTTTATAGACTAGAGACTCAGTAGACACTGGTTTCTAAATTTCTTGCAGAAGTTCTAATAAATCCCTTCCTGATCCGTTATTGCCAAAATAATGTTTTTAGCAAATCCTTGTTTATTAAATGAGTGTTTGGTCTAACATGTCAAACAGTCTTAGTTTTGGAATCTTATAATCTGGGTTTGTTTTTCAATATGGGGCATACACTGGTTTTAAAATATAAATACATATATTCATATAGAACTTCAAAATCTTCATCTCTCAAGGAATATAATTATGTTAGACTTGCAAGTACTTGTATTGGTAAACTGAGAAAGCAAACGTGAAGTGCTTAATGAGTGGCTGGCATATTAATATTACTATATAGCTTAATATTACTTACTGTTTTTTTCCCTCAAATCAGAAGTTCTAGAATTTTTTTTACTCTCCAGATTTGTTTGTAGGGCTAAAAATTTTTAAACACTAAAGAATTTTATTTATGTGGATGATAACTGCTGACATATTTAAAGTTAAGTTTGATGAAGCTTCATATTTATTAATTCATTTAAATAACAGAAAACTGATAAAATATGAACAGAAATAACGAGCTAAAAAACAACTTTAAGAAGGCAATCTCCTGTGGTATAAATTAATTGTGGAAGTCAATGAAGAACATCTGGCCTCACACAGATGTGTATTTGGAAAAGGAAACCACCTTAATAACCTTTTAGGTAATGGTGCATATTTTTTTCCTGATATCACAAAATAACTGCACACCAACTTCTAAAATTTTGGTTGCAATGTAGCTAAAGTTTAGTTGCCTGGTAGTAAAAAAAGAACTACACTGAAACAATATCAATAACTATTTCATACTTTCTCTTTATTTTAAAGATTTATTTATTTATTTGATATAGAGAGAAAGAGAGAGAGAGCTCACGTAGGGGGAATAGCAGGCAGAGGGAGAAGGAGAAGCAGGGAGCCCGATAGGGGGCTCAATCCCAGCACCCTGGGATCATGACCTGAACTGAAGACAGACACTTAACTGACTGACCTCCCAGGAGCCCTCACACTTTATCTTAAAATCTTCTGGCCTATCTTACAATGTTACTGGATTTCATTGGAAAATTGGACTCACTGCAATTTGCTGATCTTCTAAATGTTGACACATTTCACTACTGTATTGCTTTGCTGGGGCTGCCTTAACAAACTATCACAAATTGGGTGGCTTAAACAACAGAAATTTGTTTTCTCACAATTCTGGAAGCTAGAAGTCCAAGATCTAGGTAAGGGCAGGAATGGTTTCTTCTGCGGCTTCTCTCCTTGGCTTTTAGATGGCTGTCTTCTCCCTATGTCTTTACATGGTCTTTCCTCTTTGTGTCTTGGTGTTACAATCTCCTCTTCTTATAAAGATACCAAACCTTATTGGTGGCTCTTTATTTGTTAAGCCGGAAAACTGAGTTTATATTTTGTTTTTGTGTCTCATAGTCACAAATTTATAGCAAGAATTTAGACATGTTTTCAGTTCCTAGGAAGTTCCTGAAATATCTTCATTGATTAGACATGATGTGTAGTTATCAGAATTTCTATCTTTATTGAAGCTGGCCTATTTCAATGGCTGCTTCAGATATTCATGCTTGTGGTACTTAAAGCCCCAACTTGAAATTTTCGCCATTTCTTCCTTCCTTCGTTCTCTTCCTCCTTCTCTCTCTTTTTGTTTCCGTCCTCATTAATAAATTGTATTAGTTTCATAAATATATTCGCTGGAATATCTCCTTGACTGTCAGCATGGCATTAGAGGCTTTTCATTAACAAGACTAGGATTAGCCGTCTTGCTCTCTCACTAATTAAGTATCCCCTTTCAAGTTACATTTTCTCTGATTTCATATCGTTAAATAATATCTGTGTTATAATTTCAATGGTATAATTAAAAGTAAACAAAATTCTAAGATATGATTAGCTGTTAAAATGTTAGTTTAAAAATTATCCTCCAACTAGAAAAGATTAAAAGTTATTTAAAAAATACTTTCCTCGGCATGAGGGAATGCCACTAGTTAAGGATACAATTGATAACTATATAAAAGTTTAATACCATTAAGAAAAGTGAACAGAGATGCCTGGGTGGCTCAGTGGGTTAGGCCGCTGTCTTTGGCTCAGGTCATGATCCCAGGGTCCTGGGATCAAGTCCCACATTGGGCTCCTTGCTCAGTGAGAAGCCTGCTTCTTTCTCTGCCTCTGCTGCCACTCTGCCTGCTTGTGCTCTCTCTCTCTCTGACAAATAAATGAATAAATAAGATCTTTAAAAAAAATGAACAAAAATATTATATTCAGAATATGTCTCTCAGCTATCTTACTATACTAATATAACATTTTAGGTTCTTTTCTTCTATTATAGCCCTTGGCTATATAGTCTCTAAGAATATCAAATTCCAGATCTAAGACCACTTTTATTTCTAAGTATATATATCCCTGTTTATTGTACCTAACTTGAAGTGCACATATACTTTCAAGTTAGATATTATCAAGAACAAAATATTCAAAAGTATTTTAAATAACACAGGATTCTTTAATTCCTGATATATGAACAAGTGGTTTATGGTAATGATTATTTTAGTGAAAGTAAAAGAGAATAAATTTTTTTAGTTAGCACAATACATCAAAGTTGAATTCAGTTACATAAAACACCCTCTAGGTATTTCTATCACAAAATAATTATTGAAGGCTTTGATCTCATACATTCATGTTCAACTCTGGATCAGACTTTAACCTTCATCAGTTTTTGCTAGTCAACAACTGACTTTTTTTCATTTCTTTCTTTATTATTAGTATTATTTAAAGAGAAGGCATATATGAGCAGTGGGGTGGGGCAGAGAGAGAGGGAGAAAAAGAATCCCAAGCAGGCTCCATCCTCAGGAGTGGGATGTAGGTATCAGTCACATGACCCTGAGACCATGCCTAAGCTGAAATCAAGAGTCAGATGCTTAACTGACTGAATCACCCAGGTGCCCCTATTGTTATTATTTTTCAATCCTGAAGAATATGTATAGCCCTTTCTCAGTATCAGTCTGAAGGCTTTAGACAGTTCTGATAAATGAACACTTAGAAATCTGTTAAAAAATATATATATTTCTATGTATATTTCTATCTATACATATTCTATATATATTTCTAATCAGAATAGTCTATTTGTTCTCTATAGCTCCTGAAGATAAAAGAAAAAAAGGAAACAAGTGATTTACCTTGTAAAATCACTCCCGCATCTGTTTTTACTCTTTATTCCTCACTTACTTTAGACTGTATGTAGTAAGGGTAGGTGGATGGAGGTGGAGCTTGAATTCTTTGGCAACCAGAGCTTCTCTCTCATCATAAAGCCCCTAGACTAAATTTGTACCACAATGAGCCTTGTGTCCTAAGAGAGCTTCTGGGCATTAGTAACATTTAGCTGTCAACAACTAGTCAGGTACTGTTTATTTTCTATTTTATTGTATTACAAAAAGACAGCTTTCATTACATCAGAATTAAAATTTGTCTTTTTTTTCTTATTAACTAATTTGATGGGACTGAATCACTGGCAATTTAATTTGCCAAAATGATTTCTCAGCTGCTTTCTCCTTTTTGCAGAGACAAATGCATATTGTTCTTTAGTTGCTATCTTCAACTGGAACTGAAAAGAAAAGGGGCATGACTGAAACAACAACTTGAAAATGGTCAATTTTCCCTTCCATTTAAAGGAAAGAAATGATTTGTATAGAAAAACATAAATTCTTGTCAGTTTGAGATAGGAAAATCATACATATATGTGTGCATTTAAACATGTAATGTATAAAAGGAGAAGCAGAGTAACCAATCAATATACCCCAAATTTGTATTTTTATTAGAGGAAAGAGCAGTAGTTCAGTAAAGACCTACTAAACTTATTTTAAAATTGAACTATTAGTGTGTTTTCAATACATTGTCATTGCCTTTTTTTCCTCAATGCTATTATTACCTTAGCCACTTCTAATCTTCTGGATTAAGAGTAGAAACCAAATTAAAGTTTGCCTCCAGAAATGGGAATGGAATAGACAGTTGCAAAATTTTGGTGCTGTCAGTACAGAACATGCTAAAAATCATATGAGGAAAAATAAGACTGTTTGGAGGATAGTTTTTGCCCAATGTGAAAGTGGAGGATGTTTAAAAAAATAATAATAATCAAGAAACATCTTAAGTTTTTGTAGGAAGTAGAATGGTTAATTTTTATTTAAAATAGTTCTAAATTCATAAACTGACCTTTATGATGTCATGGCATGTACTAAAAGATTTTGCAGTAAAATGTAGATATTATGATAATAAACTGCATTCTATGAAGGACATTTTTTAAAAACTGAGGTATACATGGTGCCATGTATCTACAGAAAGTTAACAATTTATTTACTTTTGAAAGATAATACTGCTTTATAAAGAGTAATAATACCATGTTTTATCTTATCAGTCAGTCTTAATGAGTATTGTAGCACAATGAAAAAAATATAACTACTCAAAACAACCCCATTGTTAATCAGGGATATACATTATTATAAAGTAATATTATTATGAATAGCAGGTTAAATGGTAGACCCAATTACTGGAGTTAGTGGATTTTCTTTTCTTTCTATTCCCAACAGAAATTGGGTGTATCTTTAATGGAAAATTCAAAAAGTAATTCTAAACAAGGTGTTTTTAGAGTATCAAATATATATGAAGATTCTTTTTTTAAAATTTTTTTAAATTTATTTATTTGTCAGAGAGAGAGGGAGAGAGAGCAAGCGAACACAGGCAGACAGAGTGGCAGGCAGAGGCAGAGGGAGAAGCAGGCTCCCTGCCAAGCAAGGAGCCCGATGTGGGACTTGATCCCAGGATCCTGGGATCATGACCTGAGCTGAAGGCAGCTGCTTAACCAACTGAGCCACCCAGGCGTCCCTATATGAAGATTCTTTAGAATGTATTTGGTGCCACTTTTTCTTTTAACATTAGGCAATTTTCCTTATTTTCCCAATTGCTGAAAAAGAATCAGAGAATGTGTCTAATTACCAATTCTCCATATTAAATTGGTTCCACTTGGCTTTTTTGTGTTGTACAGTCAGGATCCTGATGAAGCTCTTTCTTTCCTGTAGCCATTTAAGCCATCATTTGACTTACATGATGGGTATGTGTGTGTGTTTATGTTTTATAATATGCAGTTATAGTTTCTTTCTGTGGAAGTATTTTTAGAAATATTTTCAAAGGGTTACAATAGAATCCAATATCCATTTTCCCCACTTTCTGAAAATTCTACTCACTTATGCAGTAAAGATTTTTTCAGAAGTGTTGTATTTTGTGAAGTGGCAAAAAGCCAGCAACAATGTATATAAATTGAATATTTATAAGTGATAAAGTTAACCATGTGAGACTTTGTTATTTTAGACCTCTATATATTTATTAATATATATATTATTGATTTAAATTTACTCTTTATAGCTATTTTTTACTATAAGTATAGCTTCTTTTTATTCCTATATAATAAAAGTTGTAAGAAAAACATGTTTTAATTTAAATTACAGTAAATTTTGGCAAAGTTAGTGTTGAAAAATCTTTAAACACGTCTCATAAAAGTATGCTGAACTTATTCTATATTTCCTAAGTAAATTTAGCAAGTGTTATATCATGTTTTATAGGAATGACATTTGAATTGATTAGAACAACTTTATTAAAAATTTGGTAATTTCTAACAGATATGGACTTACTTTTCTATTTTTATTTTTCAATTTCAGTTCATTTGTAGGTATGTGGACAAACTTGGAAGAATAATATTCAGACAATTGCTAATGATCTCCATCTATCCATGTGAGAAAAGAAAAAAAAAGAAAGTAAATGCATGGAAAGGTTGATAAGAACAAAGACAAAAAGTGCAGTGGGTATATCATAAATTTAATAAAAATTCTGCATTTCTAAATACTCTTTATTTTTTTTAAAGATTTATTTATTTATTTGAGAAGAGAGAGGGCACTAGTGGGAGGAGCAGAAGGAGAGGGAGAGACAATCTCCAGCAGACTCTGCATGATTGCAGAGTCCAACATGGGGTTTGATCTCAAACCCTGAGAATATGACCTGAGCCACAATCAAGAGTCGGATGCTTAACTGACTGAGCCAACCAGGTGCCCTTATACTATTTTTAAAACCAGAGTACAGCATAATGAAACATTTCAAAGGTTAAAGCTCTACTCGATTTCTAGTGTTATTCATTGTAAAAGTTAATAATATCAATGCTTTTTGACATATTGGCTAATCAAAAGCTCTTATTATAATTTTCCAGAGAAAATGTTACATAAGAAGGTATAAATGTGCCATTTTTCAAAGTGCAGAGCAATATCTTCCTCTAAACATTTATATACAGCTCCTATCTGTGATTTGATGTCACTAAGTTTTTAGAATTTACTGTGCATATTTTCAATTCCTGGCTAACTCATTATGTCTAATTGTGATTTAGTTTTTAATTATTAGAATGTAGGAAAAAACAAAATATAACTTATATAGATGTGGTTGGTCTATGTAAGTTTCTCTAAGATAAGCAAAGAATTCTCAAATGTTTTTGTTTGACTTGCTTCATTCGCTCATTCTTTAATTCATTCATCAAACCTATAGCAAATATTTATTGAATAAACTGTGTAGCAGTCAAGTTCTGGAAGGAATTTCAATTAGAACTTGCTTTTTGTTTTCTTAAATTGATTTTTTACTTTAATCTGTTAAATCACTAATTTTTGACTATGCAAACTCTCAAGTTAAAATAATATGATAGCTCGTAGAGAAGTGACTATCACATTTATATTTAGAGATATGGTTTGACTTTTTTCTTTTTTAAAACCTAGTGCTATTTTAGTAATCTTGACAACTGAGAAGAGAGTTAATCCAGTCTTTATTTAAACTTTTGTTGTTTGTTTGATCTCTTTCTTTTCTTAGACATTACACTGAATTCTGTCCTATATTTTTTCATGAGGCAGGATGTAATCATAAAAACAAATATATATTAAAATTTATTTTACAATTCCTGCCCTAAATAGAAATTTTATTTGAAGCTCTCTATGTAGGAGAACAGATAAAATAAAAATCAAGCCCATGTGGACATTACATTTCATTATCAGTATGTGTGAACTTTATTATCTTGAACAGTCTAACAATCTATGAAATCACTCATATTCTTTGCGATTTTATAGCATCATCCAAAATTAGAAAAATAATGTTGTTTTACTTTGGAATCTAAATTCCTGATAATTTCTGTGTATGAAATGGCAAGGAAAGGAATATTGGAAGTTGCAACAGGTCATCCTGTCACATGAAGAAACAGTCTGGGTGCAATGAAATCTTATTAGTAAATGTAGCAACAAATTTGGTTAAGGATGAGATCAATGTTGTAGAAGTACAGCTAAGAGCATTCTTTAACTTTGTCCTTAACTTTTCCTTTGATCATTGCACATGATAATATCAGAAGAATATAATTTTATGAAAAATATTTGACACCCTATTGCTTTGGGAATTAGTGGTATGCTTTAAACCTTAACCTGAAAAAAATCCATATAATTTATTTGCTACCAATTTATTTGCTTTTTGGTCTCAAATATTTGCTCTACTTAAGAAGGCCACCCGTTTTATCCAAGGAGTAGTGTAGATTTCTCAAAGACACTTGGCAAAAATCTTTATAATTTGGTCACTAGCTCTGATATCTTCAGGCCAAGTCACGATTTGTTTAAATAGTCTTTAAATATAAAGAAAACAAAGAGAAGCAAAAAGGAAGGAAAGAGGAAGAGTGAGATGAGGAGGAAAGAAATCCTAGACTTCTATTATTTGCCCACTACAATGATTTATTTTTTACTTAAAAAGAGTTTAGCAGGTAACACAGGCTAGGTCAATCTAGTAGCATAAAAGATTAAATAGTTTGAAAAATAAGCACTTCACAATAGGAAATACGAAAAGCAAAGTTTAGAATCACAGTAAATCCTTTGAGATATTTGAGATACTTATTATTCTCCAATCAAACCAACCTGTAAATTAGAAAAATGACTTTCTCCAAATTACTCGAAGGTATGATAATTTTATCATTTTTTTCAGGAACTAAAACATAGTTTTCATCCAGATATAAAATAATCTCCTCCTCCATTTTAAAGTGGGCTTTAAAAATTATACAAATTTGGAAGCTTAATTATTAGTACAATAATGACCAAAGATAAACATTTTACATAATTCTCTCATTTTTCTGCCTTTGGCTTCTAGATTGTCTTTTTTTTTTTTTCCTTTATATCTTGAATTCCCATACATCATCTTTGGAAAGGTGTGAATTTTTCACTGAACATGTATGTTGCCTCATTCAGTATTGTGCTTGTTTTTCTGAACTTTTGTCATTATAGATTTAACTCTTACTGTGGTCTGTTACTTAGGAATTGGTATAACTAATTCAGTGCTAAGAAAGAGTCATGTGCATGGTGCCAATTAATTAACAAAATTAATATATCAGAGGAACTGATTACACATAAAAGCATACCTCTCCTAAAACAATTTATTCTAACAGTATTTCAGTAGATGAATGACAGTACCTAAAATGCTCCTTTGAATATGAATGATTAATATAAAAGAAGTGGTCTTAGCCATAGTATCACAAATATGTTAAAACAGTTTATCTCAAACATTAATGTGCATATGAATCAGCTGGAGAACTTATTAAAATGTATATGCCAGGGCCGCCTGGGTGGCTCAGTGGGTTAAGCGTTTGCCTTCAGCTCAGATCATGATTTCAGTATCCGCATCAGGCTCTCTGCTCAGCGGGGAGCCCGCTTTCCCCTCTCTCTGTCTCTGTCTGCCTCTCTGACTACTTGTGATCTCTCTGTCAAATAAATAAATAAAACCTTTTAAAAAAAGCCTAAAAAAAATAAAATGTATATACTGGTGGGGGGGAATGAATTTCTGCATTCCCAAAAAGTTTTCAGGTCATGCTGAAGCTGCTGGTTCGTGAATCATATGTGAGTAGCAAGAATCTAACGGATCCCTTTCTGTGGATCCATTACAAACCCCATCCTAATGAAATTAATGTAAAATTAAAACCAATCCCTTACAATTAGATCAAGCACAGCATTCAAGAGATTTCATAAATACTGTATCACTCACTGATCATTTTTAAGATAGCAAAACAGTGACTCACTTTAAGTGACTTGTCCAAAGCAACAAATAATTAAAGACATAAATCTGAAATCCATGTCTCCTTGGTGTGAATCCTTTCCATTGCATTCAGCAATTTCAAAATAATTTAGCTCCTTTCCAAGCAGCAAATGACTTTGTTTTGGAAAGGGGTATTAAAGGGTTATAGACCTGTTTTTACTTCATACAAATAGTGACTTGCGGTGTTTATTTAATTCCACTATGTCTAAGAAACATCACTATACTCAGTGTCATTATGTGCTATGAGCCCATAAATCAGTTTTTCAATAGACGTGATAAATTCATCTTTGATCTTCTTACTCCTAAGAAGACATCTTGAGCAATCAATAAAGCATTTGACACCAATTCTTCGCCCAAACACATTGACACAGTGAAAATTCCTAAAGATATAATTTGTGAACTTCCTCTAGAATTTATCATTTAATGAAGGGTCGATAATTTAACTTATTGAGTTTGCTATTTCCTGTCTAGACAACTACAGAATGGTATCTTTTGCGTGACTTTGCTGTTTTTTTCAATTCTGTTTTCAAACTTTACAAAATGACCCACTTTCTTTTTAACACCATGAATTTTGTAGAGTAAAACTGAATCAAATAATTGCATATGTTCATGTAGGAGTCTTGTTCATTCTTTTTCCTAGTTGTCTGTCTCTAGTTCCCCTGTCCTTCCCTATCAGGATAGATTGTTATAGATTTCAAATTCTTTCCACAATTTGCACTAAGGTTTTGGTAATTTTTCTATCAAGGATGAGTCAGACTAATGTTAAATATTTGAAACCAGAATATTTTTGGGGTGTATATTTTTCTCCAGTGATACAAAAACTGTCCTATCCTCTAATTCTATTACATGACATATTATTCAAAGTGTAAAAAACACCAATTGTTTCTTCTCCTTCTCTCAAATTTCTCTCTTTAAAAAGATTTTAAAGAACAGTGAACATATATATGAAAGAACTTTGTAAAAAAAAATTGATCACAGTAACCTAAATAAATACTTTACTCTACCAAAAAGTCAGGAATGACTTGATGACATTATTAGAATCAGTAGCATGGGCCAGTTAAGAGGAATTTCCTAGATCTGGGTGCTGTCAGAGCATCACACAAGACAGAAGTTGGTTATATACATCTAAAATACTTCCTTTTAGAATTGTATAAACTTAGATATGGTAGGAAAGTGTGATGATATTTAACTACATGGCTAGTTTAGAACACATGAACACCTTCTTTAAGTGGCATATCTATGATACCCTTTATAGAGATATTTGCCGTTCTTTCTATTCAATTTTGCCTTGGCTACTTATTACTAAATGAAATACATATTTCTGATATGGCTTGGTTAATAAACATTTTTTTCCCTAAATTTTAGTCAAACTTGATTTCAGGCTTATAGTTGAGAATTTAATTTCTCTTATTCAAAAACTCTGCCAGATGTGGATTGATGTTTTCTCAGACCATGTGATATGATAAAAGAATATCAAAGAAAAAAATCTTTGATTTTAATAAAAGATTTTAATAAAACTTTATATAAACTGTTGGTTCTTTAATATAAATGTTATCTGTTATAAAAATAGCACTCCATTTTAGCAGGCCTAAAAATAGATTAAAATGCAATTAAAAGTAAACTGTGAACACTTTTTATTTTTGAATGGCAACTCTCCCATGAACTGACTGCTCTACAGTTCCATATTATGTTTGCTAAAGCAATTTCTTTGGATGGTAGTATTCGTGCTATCTATGGAATGTTAATTATGTTTTAAAGAGGAAACCACTTAAATGTAGTCTACACATCATTATTCTTATTTTGTGTTTTATTTTGAAAATTAATCTGTATATCATCAAGGTTTAGTTAATATTACCTATGAAAATATTTTAATACTTTCTAATAACTAAACTGGTTTTGAAATGCAATTAAAATAGATTTACTGTTTTCTAAAACATTACTTCACAAGTCTCTAATTAAATGGGAAACATGTATATATTTGTGTTTGATTATAAGGATAAGTGTTAAGCCCAGCTTTCTAGGACATAAAACAAAACAAAAAACAAAAACCCAACAAACTTAATACAGTTGGATTTCCATGGGATAAATTCGAATCTTTGGTAACATTTCAAGATAGAATTTTAAAATAAAGAGACTTGTTTCATATTTTTCAGATAGATGTATTAATATTTCCCATTTATTTAGTGAAATAAATTTGATTAAGTACCTGATACACATCTTATAATAAGAGAGTAAGATGACAAATATTCAACAATCCTAACGGTATGAGCTCTTAACTAATCAGAATAAATATTAGTCTTCTCAGAACAAAGTTCAGAAGTAGACAACTCGTGAGGACTGAATTACAACCCTGTCTATAATGTAAAATACAACTTTAGAATGTGATGGCCTATTCCTGAAGGAGGCTAATGTAAAATGAATTGCTTCATTAATTTCTATGCATTGTAATATCCATGAACCAACTGCATATGTATACCTGTTCATATTTCACACTTCCTCTTGGATTTACCCATCTTGTAAGAACTTACTATATTTAGCTCAAATTTCTTCATGTGCAACCTTGAAATTTTTGAAGTGATATGATTTGGTTGTACATCGATACATATAATAACTTTAAACCTCTATATTATTTCTCATTTTCTAATGCATTGTTCATATAATTTGGGAGAGGTTTAGTTGGTTCTGTGCATCTAACTTCTAAAATATATTTTATTCTGATTAGTGGTATCATTTAATTAAGACGTGTCTTACACTGATGAGGACACCATTCAATAAATATTGATGAAGAGTTGACTGTGAGTTAGGAAAAGTAATGGTAAATGGGGCAGATAATGCAAATAACTAACAACATAGCACATAACAAATAGCTATTTATGTTATAAATATAAATTAACAAATTTATATATAGTAAATTCCTTTACTGTATGGTAAATGATAAATTCACTGAATCCTGTTTACAGTTCTATGTGCTTGGTACCTGTTCTAGAATGTCACTGTTATTGTCATCTCTGTTTCCATTGAGCAAACTAAGACACAGAAAGATTGATTAACTTGACCAAAGTCACATGGCTAGTGAAGATGGAGCTGGACTTTGATCCCAGTTGGTGTGGTACGAGAGTCTATAATATTAACCATTTTGCCATACTGACTTACTGGCTTTAAATGGGATATTTTCATGTCTCAAAACTGAACATAATAGGAAAGAAGGCTCTTCACATTATATACATTCTAGTTACAACTAAGTTGGACTTACTAAAGTAGTGATACCAGTTTACCAATGTCCACAGTATATAAGAGGATGCTAGAGACTTGAATGGGTGACTTATTGAGGTAGTGAGTAATCAGGTTAGTCAAAGAGCTATGAAATTTCCCTTTCTTCGTCCATCTATCATCTCAATCGAAATGAGGAGAGCTCCAGAAGGATATCATGCTACTCATTCCACCTCTGGATGCTTTCTAAATAGCAGAAACTCATTAGGCCAACTCTGGGTATACTAGGCTAGAATACATTTACATAATTCTTGTGCAAGCTTGACAGGCATCTCCATAATGTGGGAAATATTTATGAAGAAAGAATCTAGTGTGATTTTATCATCTGGGTCCACAGGGCAGGGTGAGGAGAGCATCATGTAGTGCAAGTACCCTTAATCCTACAAATGACACATGGCAAGGATGTAAGAGTTACCTGTTGACCCAATGAAAACGTGGAACAAATGGCGAGACTCACACCATCTTGACAGCATCCTATGCAAGAAGGTGTTCTGTTGGGGGGAAAAGACTACAGTAATGGAACTCTATGGAATGTACTTCTAGAAGGTGGGAAACTGAATTGAACCATGAAATATGAGATATCCACAGAAGCCTCAGAAGAACCGCTTAATGCAATAAATGAAAGATTTAGCATTTAGGACATGACATCCAGAATGCTCAGATAATAACAAAAACAATCACAAAGGTTATTTCTCCATCTTTTCTCAAAATACACTGAAGCAAGTGGTGAGGAGAAAAGTGTAAAAGAAAAAACAGACCATGTTTGCCCACCCACTACAAGTCTCCAAGCCAAATGAGGTCATAGCTGCATTGCTATGAGAAATCTTCTCACATGGGAGAAGTTTTTGCATTGTATGTGAGATTTAAGTTTTAAATTAACTGGACTGGACTGAACTTTTTAATATCAAAAGGAGTCAATTACTAAAGTGAGACTCGTTCTTAACCGTATGGCAAAAGTTTCCATCCAAGACTGGGAAGGAAGTAACAGAAATGTTTTAAGGCACTAGTTTGGAGGAAACATAAGAAGAGAGAGAGAGAGAAAGAGAGGGAGAGAGAGAGAATGCCATTTTTTATCTGTACCCTCAGTTGATTCAGTCTGCTTATTAAAGGGCTTAAAACATGTGGCATCTCTCCTCCAGAAGCCCATAATCCAATGGGGAATGATCACTCTACAAGTTGTCTCAATATAATGTGAGAAGTGAAAAGAAGCACATGCATTTATTAAGGGGAGGAGTACCAACCTAGTGAGTGTTTATGAGATATTAATATACAAATTGGATCCTTAAGTATGAATCTATTAGCTATGTAAATCATGGCAGAGATGCAGCGATGGATTGTAATTAGTATCTAGACCAAGAGAGTTCTGGAAGATTCCTATGTAGGAGAAAACATGACACTCTGAGGAGTTCAGTTCAATATGAATATATTCCCTGGAGGAAGATGGCACCTCAACACATTTTGCCAAGAGAGGTGCAAGAAATCTCAGTGGGTAAGAGGGACCATAGCAAACAATTTTAAAGCCATGTTTTGTTTTGTTTTTCATCTCTGTGAAGATCTTTACTAATCATGGCTAGGAAAATTAAAAAAAAAACCTCAGAAGCCCTTCAGCAGAGACCAGTAAGGGCTAAAAATGGAGATAAAAATCTCAAGTGAAAAGAAACTGGGAAACAGCTAAGTAAGAAGTTCACTTACTGGATCTGGCAGAAACACTGTATCCCCACAGGCACAATCAACCTCCACCCTAGAGAAGGGGGGACCCACCGAGGTCTCTGGATGAAATACAGACTCCTCCTATCAGCCAGACCTGGGCCCTCCAACCATAGGGGACTGGGCCCTAGTTTAGGGCCTTTTTATTTATTTATTATTATTATTATTATTTTTAATTTAGATTTTACCACTTTATTTACTTTTGAAGGGGAAGATATTTTAGCTCTTCCATAATTTCCATCAGCTTTTTCCCCTAAAGCACCCCCAAAACATCATGAAAAGTGGTACACTTGCTATTCTAATGAATCCTCAAGCCTAAGTCCCTTTCCAACCAAATAGCTGTCCCTGAACTTGTTTCTCAGAGAAAATTTGGAGCCACTGTGTAAATATTATGAATCTTCAAATTATATATACATATGTGTTTAGAGTTTACTAGTAACAACTTGCATCTCATTGAATCATTCTGCTTTTGCATTTTTTTAAGGATTATTTCTTGGTTTCCTGTTTTGTTTTAATGGAAATACAAGTACAGTAAATATGACTTGATAAATCTGGAGAAATGATTTAAATTAATAAAAGCCTATAAAATGTTTACTAAGAGATGTAAATACCAGATGCTCAGCTTTCCTATTTCTACATAAAATGTTCATTAATAGCAATTACTACTTTAACAGCTATCCCTAAGGTTTATGAGTAACAAGCAGTTACCTCATTTTGTTTAGCATGTAATGTTTGGCTCTTTGGGGATTTGACTCACATTGTATAAGTTTTAGGATATTATGGAAGATTTACATTGAATGAATACTCAAGGGTCTAGGTAAATCAATATCTAGGTTGAGTTGTTACTTAAATATTATTTAACAAAATTACACTTGTATCACATGGAAGTATTTTGAAGGGTGGTTTGATTTGGAAGACAGCTACTATAATATTACTCCAAATTTATTCAAAGAAGAATCAAATCATATAAGGAAGGAAAATGTTCTATATTTAGATAATCATTACCACTAACTGGTGATACAAGGAACCTTCTTTCCTAGGCAGGGTTATCGATTTGGGAAAGACGGTTCAAACTCTCAGGGCTATATGTGTGTGTTGATCTCATTTATAAATTTCAGAGTAAGTGATTGGGCCATTGCATTTTATTCATAGGTAAAAAGAGAAGGTAAATTTTTCTACAGAGTTTATATGTTTTATCCTAAATTATGTTTTTAAGATATGTACAGATTTTTATAATACTAACCATAGTCAGGTCATTGTATAATCACTAACAATTTGGTTTTTTAAAATATAATTATCTCATTTGAGGGTTACAATATTAACATTTTTCATTTTAGTTGTCACTTAATGGGGAAATTGTTGAACAGGGCATGTTTTTCTCTTGGAATACTCTACTAAGGATTTGCTGGTTCTTTTCCTAGGTGTTCTTTTGTAAACACCGATTAGAATCAGAAAGACAAATATGGAACAAATATGGAAATATACTGTGATATATTTACCTACTGAAAAAAAGAAGGATGATTATCTTAGTTATGTTTAAACATAATATTGATGATATAGGATTTTGTAATTCCAGATTATTTGAAAAAAATATTTAAATTTATAAAAATTTTTGAAAACACAATCCCCAGAATATCATGCATGAAACCTTCAGTAAAACAATTAATTATTATATCATAAACACATTAATAATCTGTACCCAGTAACTACTGCCGTGGTGAATATTGTATATAATAAAAAACTAGAATACTGTGGAACATTGATTTTTAATTTCCCCCAAATCCAAGAATAGATATTGTTATTATTTTTTTGTGATATTATCTTTAGTAAGTTAGAATTCAAAAAAGTTCATTTCTGGCTGCAGGCATCAAATAAAATTGGATCTAAATAGTAAGATT
Source organism: Mellivora capensis (assembly GCA_004024625.1). Lineage (NCBI taxonomy): Eukaryota > Metazoa > Chordata > Mammalia > Carnivora > Mustelidae > Mellivora > Mellivora capensis. The sequence continues at coordinate 3,028 of PISX010013855.1, read as the reverse complement.
AAATATATATAGCATACAGCTTTCCTATTTTTTAGATATTCTTAAATTTTTAAATTGTCAATGCTGCTTAATTGTAGTTTATTTTTTAAACACAGATATTTTAGATATAGTATTTGTCATCTCATATGCTTTTATTTATTTTTAAATTAAATTAAAAATTTTTTTATGATAAAGTGTTGGGTACACCCATTGCACTATGACTTTTATTTTCTTTTTTATGTTAATTTTTAAAATTCGAGTATAGTTGATACACATGTCCAATTAGTTTCAGGTGTACAACATAGTGACTCAACTCTTCTATACCTATGCTATTATGCTCACCACAGGTGTAGCTATTATGACCTGTCACCGTACAGTGCTATTACAGTATCATTGACAAGTACAGTATATATTCCCTGTGTTGTGCCTTTTATTCTAGTGATTTATTCATTCTGTAACTGGAAGGCTGTATCACTCATTCCCTTTCACCCATTTTGTCTATTCCCCTCACCCTCCTACCCCCTAGCAACCATCAGTTTGTTTTCTGTATTTACAGGTCTGATTCTGCTTTTTGTTTGTTTGTTTATATTCATTTGTTTTGTTTTTTTAGATATCATATATGAGTGAAATCCTATGGGATTTGTCTTTCTCAGTCTGACTTATTTAGGTTAATGTACTCTAGGGCCACCCCTGGTGTCACAAACGATGCAGTCTCATCTTTTTATGGCTGCATGATATTCCTCTGGGTGTGTGAGTGTGTGTGTGTCTGTGTGTGTACCACATCTTTCTTATTCAGTCATTTTTAATGGACACTTAGGTTGCTTCCATATCTTGGCTATTATAAATAAGCCTGAAATAAACATAGTGGTGGCATACATCTTTTTGAATTAGTGTTTTTGTTTTCTTTGGGCAGATATTCCATAGTAGAATTATTAGGTCATGTGGTATTCCTATTTTTAATTTTTTGAGGAAACTCCATACTGTTTTCTATAGTGGCTGTATCATTTACATTCCTACTAACATTATATGATGGTTCCTTTTTCTCCATAACTTTGCCAAGACTTGCCAACACTTTTTTTTTTTTTTTTAATTTTAGCTGTTCTGACAAATGTCAGATGCTGGTTCACTGTGGTTTTGATTTGCATTTGCCTGATGGTTAGTGATGTTGAGCATCTTCTCATATGTCTGTTGGCCATCTGTATGTCTTCTTTGGAAAAGTGTCTACTCAGGTCATCTGCCCATTTTTTAATTGGACTTTTTTTCTGGTGTTGTGTGATTTCTTTATATATTTTGGATATTAACCCCTTATTGGATATAACATTTGTAAATATCCTTCAGAACATAATATATTCTGCAATATATATTCATGCTTAGAACAAGGCAAAGTTTACTTTTATCCCAAATTTTCAAGAAAACTTAAAATTTACCTCTGACTGCAAAACTAACCTTGCTATGAACTGATTCAAATACAAGACATCAGTTTTCTGTCAAATTCTGAAATACAGCCTCCATTATTAGTTTTTTTGTTTGTGTGTTTTTATTTTTTAATTTTTCTGGGTCTATTGTAATATAAATGACAAAAACTGTAAACATGTAAGGTGTTCAACATGATTTTTTTTTAAAGATTTTATTTATTTGACAGACGGAGATTACAAGTAGGCAGAGAGGCAGACAGAGAGAGAGGGGGAAGCAGGCTCCCTGCAGGGAGCCTGATGCGGGGCTTGATCCCAGGACCCTGGGATCATGACCTGAGCCAAAGGCAGAGGCTTTAACCCACTGAGCCACCCAGGTGCCCCCAACATGATGTTTTAATATCCATGTACTTTGTGAAATGATTACTATAATCAAGTTAATTAATGTATATATCACCTCATGTACTTGCCATTTAAACTCAGAATAATGCCTTAAGAAACATACTAGTGATAGCACAATATAGAATGTAGAATGGCAAGAAGAACAAAGAGGAAGAGGAGAAGAGGACAAGGAAGAGAAGAAAAAAAGTGCAATCTTTTTTCTCAGAGATGGGTTTAGATGATTTAACATACACGTATATTCCAAAATGATTACCCTAAGGTTAGTTAACACATTCCTCACCTCATGGTTACCCTTTTTCTTTTTCTCTCTTTTTTTGGTCTGTAATGAGAATTTTGAAGAACTAGCACTCTCTTAATAACTTTCAAATGTATAATACAGAATTGTTGACTAGAGTCACAAGCTGTACATTAGATCCCCAGAATTTATTCATCTTATTATTGGAAATTTGTACCCTGTGGCCACCTTCAACCATTCCCCTCACTCCCACCCTTGGCAACTGCCAATTTCTGTTTTTATGAGTTCAGATTTTTTAGATTCCACTTATAAGTGAGGCCATAAAGTATCTGTCATTCTGTGACTTATTTCAATTAGCATAATTGCCCTCAAGTTTCACCCTTGTTCTAAATGGCAACACTTCCCTTTTTTCATGGCTAAATAATATTCCTTTGTGTATATATATATATATATATATATATATATATATACTACATTTTCTTTATGTATTCATCTGTCAATGAACTTTTAAGCTTGTTTCCATGTCTTGACTATTGTAAATAATACTGCAGTCAACATAGGAGTATACATATCTCTTTGAGATAGTGATTTTATTTTCTTTGGATATTTACCCAGAAAGTGGAATTGCTGGATCATATGGTAATTCTACTTTTAATTTTTGGAGAACTCCATATTATTTTCCATAGTGACTGCAGCAATTTACATTCCCAACAACAATGCATAAAGCTTCCCTTTATGTACACTTTAGATACAGACTTCTGACCTTAAATTTCTAATATCTTATTTTATCTCTACTTATTTGTCTATAATGGTTTTATACCCCTTCTTAACTTCCTATTTTTGGACTCTTTTTAAATTTAATTTTTCCAAATTTATATTTCTTTTACAATCCTTTTATTAGTTGCTATCCTTTTCCCTTATGTCATAGTTCAAATTTTTATGTCTTTCATTTGGAATTAATCCAGTTTTTCTCTCAGATTATTGAGCATAAATTTTCTGG
>PISX010013854.1:8529-56897 GCA_004024625.1 Mellivora capensis | reverse complement strand
CTCACAGCACCCCTGTGAGCCTGCAGAGGGGCAACACCCGCCCCCCAAAGCCCATCAGAACAAAGGACTGACTGCCGCGCGGAGCACGGGGAGTCCTGCTCACAGAGTGGCCGGAGGGCCAGGTGGACCCAGGATGGCCCTTGTGGTCACTGGGGGGCTGGGAGCCATGGCCGCTGCCACCATCCTGCACATCGTGAGCTGGAAAAAGCTCTGTGCCCCAGTGAGTTGCGCTGCATGTGCGTCCCTTCTGCACGGCTGCAAAGTGGAAAAACCCCAAGTCGAATCGGTCAGACCAGGAAGGGTCTGCGCCAGGCTCCACCTGCTGCCTGGCACCGGCGTGACGGCTGTGTGGGCCTTCCCCACCCCTGAGCGAGCCGCAGAGCCACGCGGTGTCCCGCTGACTCCTCCGGGATCACGGCACGCTGCCACCGTCCCAGTGCTCCACGCCGTCCCGCACTCACACCCTGCTTAACAGCCCACCCTCACGGTGCTCACACCACGCTCACACTCACACTGCACCCTGCTTACACGCCTACCCTCACCGCGCTCACACCACGCTCACGCTCACACTGCACCCTGCTTACACACCCACCCACACCATGCTCACACCACGCTGACATTCACACCGCACCCTGCTTGCCTGCCCACGGTCAACATGCTTACGCCACGCTCACACTCATGCCGCACCCTGCTTGCCCGCCCACCCTCACTGGCAGAGTCACCTTCTAACCACCTCCTTTCTCACCCTCTGTGCTTCTAGTAGTTTCTCTGAAAAGCGTGTACTTCTCCCCGTGTGACGAGCAGAGACCTACCTGTCCTCACCTTCCCAGTGCAAGGCACAGTGCCTGACACGTGTGTGCCGAAAAAAAAATGTTGGCTCTAGGAAGAGCAGCCCTAAAGTCTTTTTATTGGCTGGAGCATTACTCCCCACCCACAGAGCTGATTGGAATGAAGGCCAGGAAATGCCCCCATTTTGTTAACAAAATGCCTCAATCATACTAAATCCGCTGCCATTAGTTAACAACAACAACAAAATGCTACCGCATATAATTACACATTTCATTGATTCTAAGTTAAAGCTCTTATTTCCTAAATTAGATGAGAACACACAGGAACAGGAGACAGATGTCCCCACGCACACTTGGAAGGTGTGCGCCAAGCCTGCCGACAGGGCCGCGGCCGGGGTGCAGCCTGTCCTCCCATCTGAGCCCGGAGCGCCGTGCAGGGTGATGAGCGGAGCTCTCAGGGTGGCAGGGACCCCAGCCCCATCCCAATGTCTATGTCATCCTTGGCAAATCACTCGGCCTTCGAAGCATTCTCTTGCTGTAGAAATATGGATAATGAGGCCAACCCCAGAGCACAGTAGTGAGTTTTGAAAAAGCTGCCAGCCGTGTGCCAAGCACTGGGTACACACTCAGGAGACGGGAGCAGCTGGCATCAGTTCCCACCCCCCACCACGCCCACCCCGGCACATAATCCAGCCCCAGGGAGCAGAAGGGAAGCTGGGGGACACAAGAGCTCCTCAGGAAGGCATCCAAAGACCCCCAGTGCCGGGGCCTGTGCACCTTCGGTCCTCAACTGTTGTGGCAATCACACACGTGCACATGTGTGCGTGCACACACACACCAGTCCCGGGGACCTTCGGCAGAGGCACAGGGTGGGCCTTGGCTCATTCCTCAGGACCTGCTTTGCAAAGCCTGTTCTGCCCCGTGCCCGACTCCCACCCCATGAGAACCACGTTCTTGCTACATGGAACACCAGCTGGTGGTTTGTGGCCGCTGTGGTAACATGGCCGTTTCCCGACACACCCCTCCATCCACCGGGCCACAAGTTCTACAGGGCGAGAGAACGATGTCTTCCTCACCTTCTACAAACCTGGCACTGACGCATTCAACGGGCGTTTGCTGAGTGAATCACTGAACACCGCCTTGATAACCGGCATGATCTTCCGGCGCAGGAGGGGGCGGCCTTGCGCCGTGTGGCCGCGGAGGGCAGGGCTCGGGGACTACAGCCACCCTGACCCTCCAAGCCCGAGCACAGGTGAACCCGACACGGCCCCCCGCCACCCCCACTGACGAAAAAGCAAAGTCCAGACAGATACAAAAACAGCCCCTGAGCTCTGGGGGGAGAACGCAAGCAGGAGGGCGTAAAGAAGGGTTGCGCGCAACGAGCCTCCCACACCGGGGGTGGCCTCCCACGGTCCCTCTCCCTTTCCCCAGGACTGCAACTCGGATGGAAAACCAGGAAAGGGGACCCAGAAGCGTCAGCACATGTGTATGTGGAGGGAATCCAAGAGGGGAGAGAGCCAGAGCCTTATAAAGAGTAACACTCAGAGTCTACAAAAATGACATTCACAGTGTCCCAATACAATTTTAGAAAACTGCCAGGCAAAAAAAAAAAAAAAAAAAAAATTAAAAAGACGCAGAAGAGTGTAACCCATTCAGAGGAAGCAGTGACGTGAACCCCAAGCTCGTCCAAATGCTGGGGCAGTCAGAGGCTCCACGGCGGCTGCCATTACCCCTCTCCTGGGGTGAAGGGCAGCACTTGGAAGAAATGAAAACAAAAACTTATAGTAAAGAAGCAGAAGATCTTTTTGAAACGAGGCAAAAGGAAATTCTTCATCTAAAAATACAATAAACTTTTTGAGAAACTCGCAGAATGAGTTCAGTGGCACAGACACGACAGAGGAGACCGAGTGAGCCGGACGAGCGAGCACAGACGTGAAGTGTCGATACACCGGGCCTCACCACAATCTGAACGATTAGGACTCCTCACACCACATGCACGCACACGGCACTTGGGCCCCGCCTCCGTACTGGGCGCATCCAGGGACAGCCCGACCAGAGCGGGCAAAGGACTGAGACAGACGCTGGGCGACGCAAGGTGTATGAAGGGGTGACAGGTGCGCGGACCGTCTCAGAGGAGCCAGCCGCACCCGTGGTCCCCGGCAAATGTGTGTCCAGACCAGACGCACAGCCGCCCCACCCGGCTCCGGCCCGACGCGCGGGGCAGCCGGGTGCATACGAGGCTCCCGGGGGGATCAGCCCCCGGAAAAAGCTGGGCGGGTTCCCAGAGCATCACACGCAGACCTGCCCCGCGAGCCCGTGAGCGCCCCTGCTGTTTCCAGGAGAGCGGCAAACAGGCGTCTGTCACGGACTCGCATGTGAACGGTCCCAGCGGCTTTCTCTGCAACAGCCCAAGAGGGGAAACAGCCCAGAAGTGAGCGAATAAACCAGCAGGAGCTCATCCTCGTCAGGGCATACGGGCGGGCGGTGAGAGCGCCATGGGACATGCCACCAGGGAGGACGCAGCCCCGAGCGGCGGGCACGCGCGACACTGAAGGACGCCGGGTCTAGACAAAGTCACGTGCGGGGAAGACATGCTGCCAGCGGCGAGCTCCTTCCGAGAGACGCGCGAGGCTGTCTCTGCCCAGAACCACAGTCCTGCACGACGCGGGCTCTCGGCCGTCTGATGGACGTGTGGCTTCCAGAGCCGGCGGCGCCCGGGCTTGAACCCTGGCCTGACTAGTGACTGCCCGCCCGGAAGTCGGTTTCCTCGTGTGGCACCCGTGGAAGCAGCCAGGCGTCTGCCTCCCCCAGGCCGTTGAGCTCTGGGAGCTGGTGGCCAGGACGTGAATGCCAGCGACCGTGTGCACCGCGGCCACACCCCGAGCTCGGCACGCTCAGGACTCCACACGTGCAAGGCCCCTGCCCTCCTCCCAGCACAGACGCGCGCTTCTCGTCAACCAGCAAGGACCTGCCCCCCGGGGGCCCCCAAATCCTGTATGCAGCCTGCTCGGGGGCCTCATCTGCTTTCCTCCCGCACCTGTGCTGGAACGCTGCGCGGCTCTCGGGATCGGAGGCTCGCTGGGAGGAGGAACACACGGTCTTCTGTGCTCCTGTCATCCTAATGTAAACAGCAAGTGCTCAAACCCCCCGAGGAAGAGGGTGTGCAGGGGTGGGGCTGCGCAGACCCGGTTGCCCACTCGGAGGACGACTGTATTTTGTGCGCATTCGTGACCCGCGAGGACACGATGAAACTGACAATTATCCTTTGTTCTGCTCGTCCAAAACTTAAAGCAATTCTCTGTAAAAATACAACAACGAATAAGCAACATCCTCAGCTCTAGGTTTAGGTGCCTTTTTGTGCTTTTCCCCCAACAGAAATCACACCGGCGGGGACTGTGTCTGTCGTGTTTTAGACACAAACGTCCCCGAGGCTGCGCACCACGTAGCACGGAGAACACGAACGACAAGTGAAGACACCTAAAACCTAGAGCCACCAAAAGAAAACGAAGTCTGGTAATTTAGTCACAACAGGCACCTTTAAATCACCTTACGACACAGCCGTTCTCAACCACAGTGCTGGCCGCAGATTTGCTGCAACGGACAGACCCGCAGCTCAGCTATGTCCATGCTCAGGCAGCCCTTCGCCGCGGCGGTGCCTCTCTGTCCCCACGCGCAGGATTCCTCAGCTTCCGCATGTGTCCTGGCACCTTGGGACACGAAGCCTCCGCCTCACTCGCAGGTGTGGGCAGAACGGGCGCCAGTGAGGCCTCGTGGGGTTCGCTGAGGAGGTTAGAGAACAGGTTGACCCGGGGAGGCACCTGCCTTTCCAGCGTCACTTCCCGCCCACAGCTCTCCGCCTCACACAAGGCGGTCTCATATGACATGTCGCCAAATGGGAGGGGACAGCACCTCGCGGGGAAGGGAGGGCATCTGGGCCTGGGAGCAGCACGCAGAAGGCCGCAGAAGTCACCAACGGTTCCTGCGACCGGACGCCACTGCTTGTCTAGACCTTCCTGTTGCATACAGGTGCCAGAGCGGAAACATTCAGCCACACGGACGGACGTGACAGGTGCTGGCCAAGCACAGTGGCCCATCATTGACGCAGCAGGTGAGCAACAGCAGGGCAGCGAGTGCTCCCACAGCGGTTCTCTGTGGCAACCCTCAACCCCGCAGGTCAGGTGGACGGTCGGCTCAGGACCACGCGGGAAAACAAGGGGACCAATAACTGATCAAAGCTCTGAATGCAGCTTCTGTTTCACACTCAGGATAGTGAGCATTACTCAGGCCTTTAGGGAAACAGACTAGAGCTATTTATAGTCTCCTTTCCAGCTAACACATTAAAAGGACAAAAAGGTAATAGTGACAAGGTTAATATTCAAAGACAATTTCCTTTCTTCTAGACCTGTCAAATACAGTAAGACGCATTCCACATCCGGCCCCACGGAAAAAGAAATCTGTACAAAGACACTTCATTTTCAAGTAATCGTAGTGACTGGCGGTGTGTTGGAAGCCCAGACCTCCCCAGGAGAGCCTCAGAAGAGGAAGGCGGAGGGAAGGAGGCCACCCATGGTTATCGCCATGGGGAAATCACAACAGGGACATCGTGAGCGTTCACCACAGAGACACGTGCACGAGGTCACAGGCTCTTCCTGACCCCCATCTCACCGGTGCAGAAACTGAGGCCGGGCAGGCTAAGCCCCTGCTGCAATCAGCCCTCGGGCACCGGAGCCTCCTCCCTCCCAGTCCTGCTGTCCTGCACAGGAACCAAGGCCAAGGCCGTGGCTCCCCACGCTCCCACCTCCCCGCTGCTCCAGCAAGGGCATGGGTAGGAGCACACGCGACTCCAACCGACCTCGACCGCGAGGAGCCTGAGGTCCCAGGTGGGGCTTGGCTTTTTGAGCTGAACACCAGGAAAGTGAGGGCAATACTGCCAGGTAACGTTACCTGTGCCCTGGGACCCCTTCCCCTCCAACCTTCACAAGCACATCCACGTCAGGAGCCGGGGGAGAACACCCCACTTCACAGAGGAGGAAACAGGAGACGGGGGTGCTTCCCCATGAGGCCAACACAGGTACCAGCAGTTTTCCAACACAACATCTTAGTGGCAGAGTCCCAGGGAGAAGGAACAGTCTAGACTCTCACACGCGCCTTTTGCACGGGTGGCAAAAGCAGCCGCCCACTGACACCCAGCCATCGGTGTCAGAAAGTCCACAGGGACAGGGGACACAGGGTCGACAACCCGAGCCCAGCCTCCACCTGCAGCCACAGAGCTCAGGCCCAGGCCTCCGGCCGGTGTGTACAAACAGCCCCTGCCCTGCGCGTGGCCATCGACGTGGGGCGGCCCAGTCTGTGCAGCGCACAGCTCTCCGACTTCTGTCCGCCCGTTGGGGTAAGACGGAGACTCTGACCAGCACCTCTGATCAGAGAGTCATTAAGGATGACAAGCCCTGCGTGGCAGATGAGAAAGGGGAGCCCACACGTGCCATGCAAGCCGAAGCCCGTTTTAGCCCAGCGACGTGGCAGCGACGTATCCTGCCGGGGCAGACGAGGGCGGCCCGGGGGAGCAGCTGTGCTGACGCTGAAGGCCAGAAGCCCCCCAGAGCTGTCGTGCCGCACAGCAGACTGCAAACGCCCCTCTCCGGGGACTGACGCTTCCATCTTCCCTTCCTCACAGTCCGGCAGGCCCAGCAGAGCCCCTCACAGCGGCAGCAGGACTCAGACCAGAGACGAGGCTGGAACGTCCACCGGGCACGCTGGCGTCCGCGGCGACTCCGGAGTCCGTGGTTTGGAGCTGGGCAGCACTGGCCTCAGGCGTGAGGACACGGAAACCAGAGGGCACAGGCAGCCCCCCAAGGCAGCCCCAGAGCCTTCGTCCGGGGCCTGACCGCCCCCTGGGAGGTGGGAGGGGTGCACGCCTCACCCGACGGGTCAGGCTTGGCCCCGGCCCGTGACGGGGACAGACCCACTCAGGCTCCACAGCCTCGAGGGACACGGTGTGGCTGGGCCATGTCTCCTTCCCTGCCACAATGACGGGCTAAGGTTGGCGGATGAGACTTCTGGAACGGGCCGGGTGTGCGAGGCAGAGGGGTAACATGAGCACAGGGTCAAGCTCTGCTCGACGTGGCCAACAGCGGGGAGCAGCACAACCCGGCCTCGAGCCACCCGTGCCTGTCCCAGAATGCCCTTGTGCCCGGCACGCTGAGGCCGAGCTCAACGGCCAGCTCTTCTGGAAGCTTCCCCTGACTCCTCGGCCCAGAGCCCTCTTTGTTCCCTCAAGACCTCCGGCCCTTTACCCGCTGACCTGTGGACGGCTCTGAGGACCCACTTCTCCTCCTCCAGCCACGGGATAATGTCCCTGAAGATAGGCTGTGGGCAGTACCACCCTGACTCCTGTTCTAAACAGGTAACTCCACGGCCAAGTTCCCTTCCGAATTTCAGACCTGCGACCCATGATCGTGAATAAAGGCTGCATTACAACTAAGTCGTCTGTTCTGTGAGTGGGACTACACACGGGGGAGCTAGCGTCTCCCGCAGGGAGTGATTCCTGCCTTCTGTTGACCCGTGGGGGTAAGTATAAAATGTAGAGCAATTAGTTACAAACCCTTGGATGCCAGGGCAAAGCAGGACCCCGGTGCCCACAGAGGCCACATGGGAACAACAGGGCCAGAGTCCCAAGCCCCCCAGATGGCCTCCCTCCCAGCGCCCTGGCCTCAGCAGGACACCTCGGCACCTGTGTCTGGGGGTCTCTCCTGAGGACCACAGGTGGCCAGATCTCAGACTCAGACTCTGCCACACACACTTACCCATTTGCTCAATCCTGGGCCCCGTCCTGGTTTCTGCTCCACAGGTAGGAAGCTGTGGGATCGACTCAGACATACATGACGTCTCAGCCCAGTTTCCCATGTGCACCTGTTGCAAAGTTAATCTTCCCCAAGAGGCCTGAGAGACCAAGGTAATGACACTTGCTGTGTGGGCACAGGTGAGTGACCTAGCCTCCCCGGATCCTAACGCCTTCACCTGCAGAACAGCAGTGACAGTGCCAGGAAGGTAAGGTAAAGAGAAGTCATGTGCTCTCAGCTGCGGCCGCCCGCGGGTGCCGCCTGCGTCCTGGAACCCTACCCCACGTGCGGGCATCCTGTCCGTACTCTCCACCCTCGGCGGACGCCGGGTCACAGAAGTGGAGGGAGTCCCGCTCCGCAGAATTCACGTTCAAGAACAAACCCGTGTGACAAGACGGAGCCCCGCCACGGCTCTCACTCGCTCCACACTACATTCTCTGCGCGGACACTGTGCTGCCGCTCTTCTGGGCAAATGCAGGCGCGTCCCTGGCTTTAAGGACCTGCCAGGCCCCCCCGAGACAGGGATGAGAACAGAGTGACCGCAACATGGACTGAGCCTAGAGAGGCGGCTTGGTCAGAGCTCGGTGGCGAAGTCTGCACAGACCGTCTGGGTGCTGTGGCCATCACTCCCCCAGCCCCTCAGGCCGTTCGCCATGGGCGGGTGTCCTGACCCCGTGCCAGCGGTGCCCACGGCACAGACGGGGTCCTCCACTTCATGGTCGGTGACCCAAGTCGCTACTTCTCAAATGCTAAGTGATCGTCCTTTCCTCCTTCTCCATGCACAGGAACCAGACTCTCGTCCTGGGCTTGGCACATGGTCGGAGACCCGTCCCTGATGAGGAGGGCGTACGCTGCCGTCACTGCATCTGCTGGGCACCATCAGGGAAGGAGACGGTCTGGCCCCCTAAACTGCCACATTTCGAGGACTCGCTCATCAGGCTCCCCAAAAACTCTATTCGAATAAAGGACACATTTTCTCTTCTGATTTCCTTCTTTCTGAGGTGTAAGAAGCAAGAAAGGAACAGGTCTCCACCCTGAAAATCTGAGGATATATTTTGCTTTCCCTCTACTCCACAACTTAATCTCTTACTAAATTTTCTCACAATGGTTGCTGCTGCTTCCTTTTTTTTTTTTTTAAAGATTTTATTTATTTATTTGACAGAGAGAGAGACAGGGAGAAAGGGAACACAAGTATGGGGAGTGGGAGAGGGAGAAGCAGGCTCTGCACTGAGCAAGAAGCCCAATGTGGGACTCGATCCCAAGACCCTGGGACCATGACCTGAGCCGAAGGCAGAAGCTTAACGACTGAGCCCCCCAGGCGCCCTTATTGCTGTGTTTCTTCCTTCGGCACGCCCTGGTTCACTTTACTTCCGGAAATAGACGAACAGTAAGTGTGTGCAAGGGGCTTTTGTATGTGGCATCCCATCCAACCTTCACCACAGGCCCAGAAGGCATTCTTCTTATTTCCAAGGAATAATCGGCTTCGGGAGCTTAAATGACTTTGCCAAGTCCCACAGTTAAACAAGTGAGCAAATCGGGAAGGCTAGGGTAGAATGAACTGGACTGGGTTCGAAATGCTGAGACGTTCCAGGTGCCCAGCAGCTAGGCTGGCCGGAGGGCGCCCCCCGGGACAGTAAACAGAGAGTGAGCCAGGAAGGTGGACCAGAGGGGACACTGTGCCAAGACAATGGGACAGACAGACAGAAAGTCAGCTGTGAACGTTCGGGGGTGCCTGCATTTGAGAACAAGTTATTATAAGACCAGCTGGGACGCCAGAGGATGGGTGAGGGGCCGGTAAGGCAGGGGTGTTCATCGCACAGGGTGACAGTGGCAGTGAAGACACGAGCGCCACCCTGAACCAAGCCCTTCCCATGCACCAGACCCCATGCTAAGTGCGTGAAATACATCATCTGAAGTATCAGAAATTACACTGTCAGGAAGAGTAAGAAGTTTTCACATCAACTCTATCAAGTACTCTCTGCCATTAACCGCACTTTGCAGGTGAGCAGATTGGAGGTTAAGAGGCCACAATTTCCCAAGGTCCTGCTACTGTTTAGTGTGATCAGAACCCAGTGGGCTGGCACTGGGGCCCTAAGCCACGCTGCAGACTGCAGGCAGCAAGGGGACAGCATTCAGAGAGTGCTGGGACAGTTGCTTATCTCGGGGAGAAAAATAAACTGATCCACACTTTGCACTACATACAACGACGAACTCAAAAGGGATCCCAGATCTAAGTGTAAAACTAAAACGAGAAAACTTCTAGAAGTGAAGTAAGAGAAAATCTTTGTGGCCTCGGGATAAACAAAGATTTCCTGGGTAGGACACGAAAGACGTGACTCATGAACAAATAAACTGATCTGCTCGGCTTCATCAGAGGGAAAAACTGCTCTTTGACGCTTGAGTGGATAAAGCAGGCTGGAATTAACACTCGCAAATCATTACCAGATTACGTTATTCTTATGGATATACGCTGAAGATCACAAAACTCAACGCAAAGGCAATCAACAACTTCAAAAATAAAGAACCGGAACATACACTTCACCAAGATAAGTGACAGATGGAAAAACGTCCGAGAGCAGATACTGATCATCAGGGAAATCCAGTGACAACGGTAACGACAGGCCTCCACACCCGTTACAATGGCGAAGCTGAACGAGACCGCGTATCGAGTATCAGGGAGATACACAGAAACACTGGCGCGCCCAGCATCACGGATGGATCTCAAAATAATTATGCTGCGTCAGAGGAGCCAGACAAGGGAGGAGTGTGTTCTACAGGGCTCACTGGAAGAACACTTGAGAAAGCGCCAGCGCTCCAGCTAGAGAAAACCAGGCCAGGATTCGCCTGGGCAGCGGCCAGGGGTCGGGGGAGAAAAGGGGCTCAGGGAAACCTCTGGGTGTGAGGATACGCTCATTCTCGTGACTGTGGGGATGGCTCCCTGGGGGTAAACATAGGCCACAACTTCTCCAACTGTGCAACTTACATCTGTGGGGTGTGGAGTATGTGGTGTGTCAGCTACCTCTTCATGAAGCCGGTGTCACAATCTGGACGTCTGTCCCCCAGAATGCCTGTGTCGAAGCCCTGCACCCTGATGTGGCTTCTGGGAGGGGCTTCGGGTCAGGTGTTGTTGGGGGAGGCCCTAGGATGGGACCAGTGCCCACATGAGGAGAAGGGGCAGAGAGCTCACCCTTTCCCTCCACCCCTGCATGCATACACAGAGGGCGGACCCCATGTGCACGCAGGCAGAAGGCAGCTGTCAGCAAACCAGGGACAGTCCTATCCGGGAAGGAGATTGGCTGGCACCCTGGCCACCGACTGCAGCCCCCAGCACTGTGAGAGACCAGAGCCTGGTGTGGAAGCCCTCAGCCTGGGGTGCTCTGTGACAGGGGCCCTAGTGAACAGAAATAGCAGTCACCCGTCCATGGAAGCAGAGGCCAGGCCGTCTCTGTGACCCTCTCAGGAGGGGAGCCCACCCTGTCCCCTTGGTGCCAGCACTTGTGTCTGTGGCCGCGTCACTCGAGCGGGGACGGTTGCCGACAGTGGCTGATGCCGAAGGAACAAAGGCAGACGAAATCACAGCCTGACACTCCACCACCACCACGCCCGCCCGTGCCAGTTTGCCCCGCCCTGGGTGACGGGGTGAGGACGGACGTTGAGCACACAGGCCTGTCCAGGCCATCCGCATGTGCGCCGCCATCAGAGGAGCCTGCGGCAGCCGTCACACCAGCCCCGTTCCTACCAGCTCTTCCCTGCGACCGAGGCACCTCCTCCAGTTCATCTCTCCGCTGTAGCCACACGAGAACCAGCCCCTGGGAACTCGGGCAGAGGGTGCCATGCCGCCCAGGAGGGCACGTCCCCGGGGCCCCTGCTCCCCAGTGGGCCACAGGACAGTCAGGGCAGAAAGCGCAGAGAAGACGCGGAACCATCAGCCGTCCAACTGGACCACATTTTGGAAATTATTCAAGGCCGGCCCTTCTGTGTCCAGCTAACCCATGACAGTGGGTCACAGCACCGGGACCGATTTCTGGGGTACCGTGGTGGCCCCAACCTTCATAAACGCGAGGCTGCAGGCCAGCGGGTCCACTCACAGCCCTCCTTCTGAGGCACCCGCTCTGCCCTGACTGGGCCTGGTTCTCCTGGGGCTGGGAGAGCACGGCTAAAGGGGGAGCCGAGGGCCCCGGGCCTGGAAGGAGAGCACGTTGCTTTGAGGCCCGTTCTTAGCAGGCTCAGCGCTGGGCAGAGGGAGTCACATGCAATCATTTCTAGTTGGCAAAGAACCACCACATCTCCTAATTAGCCCTGAGAAGCTCTGTGGGTTTCACCGAAAAGCGCAAGAGAAAGTGAGTCAGGGGAGCCGAAGGGCGCTCGCGGCACTCACGCGGGGCCAAGGGAAAACGGCCACAGAAGGCGGCTCTCTGCGCGACGGTGCACTCACAGCCACACGGGGCGTGTGCTCCAGAAGCACGTTTCATCCCGCAGCATTTCTAGGTCAAAAGGTGTTCCTCACGGGAACTCAAAACAGCCACATGACCCGAATCAGCCCCAGCAGCAACAGCCACCTTTGTCCACAGACACTCGCGGTGGCCCGGGCCGAGTGAGGGGCCACAGAAACACGCGCAGAGCAAGAGGCGGTGGGTGCCCCTCTTGCCCACTGCCTGCAAGGCGTCCCGGGACTGGGTGGCCGCAGGGATGCGACACTGTGGTGTGATCGAGGCCACCCAGCAGGGCTGCTCCTTCCAAACGCCTGTAGACATGTTAGCGCTCTGGAGTGAGCTAGGCCCGTCCTGCACGGTAAGCGAGGAGAGGACGAGGGGCACCGCGGAGCCCGAAGGAGCGGGGCTCACAGGGACCGTCCCACACTAACTGCTTGGACCGCGGCACAAGAGGGGCCGGCAACGAGTGCCCCAGGGGAGTCATGTGACAGCGGGAGGCGTCCTCCTGGCACCACGTGCGTAGGTGCTCGCTGAAGGGGCTGCTCTGTCCACCGCCGGCTGCATCTGGTCAGAAAGAAGATCAGGAGTGGAGGACCAGATGCCCTGGCGAGGAGGGGCCGGCGTCGGGCCCTCTCAGAGGGGACGCTCGGTCATCGCCAGGAAGCACATGTGCGTATGGTTAAAGCCTCGTGGAGAAGCCAAGGGCTGAGTGGGACGTTCACGGCAAGCCCCTCAAACCGCCTGCAGGACGAAGTCAGCGTGACACGCGAGGGGCTGCCAGCGGTCCCAGCCTGCACGGCCACTGTCCTCCTCTTCCCTCCTAAGCCCCCGTGCTCTAGTCAAACCGACCTGTTACTCTCTGTTCCCCAAACACACCTGACCTTTCGGCCAGTTACCGAGCCCCTCCCACAGCCCCCCAGGAGCAGCCCCGTGAGCCGAGATCCAAACCGTCAGGGAGCAGGGGGGCTCACACAGGGTCAGGCCACTACTGGGGGGAGGGGAGGAAAGACAAGGCAGTTCGACATGAAGGCGGCGGCTGACACCAGATGCCTGAGACAGGCAGACGGGCAGAGCGGCCGTCCCAGGCCCTCACAGTTGTCCAAGCCCCAGAACCCGGCCCACGACACCTTTCCCGGGTAGAAACCCGCACACTTCTTGAGTCGACCAGAGTGTTTTTATTCCTCCAACTAAATACTCCCACTTCTTTTAAACCTTCATGCCTTTGCTTAGTTTCCCCTGCCAGCTCAGCCTGTCGAGGCCCCGCTGTCCTGCAAGTCCGGGCTCCGGGGCACCCTGAGGCCCACACTAACCCTCAACCACAGTCCATGGCTCTCCTGTCAGGGCCTCCCCCGTTTCAAGGTGGCACTCCTCACTACTGTCTGCCCACATGACTTGTGCTGTCCCCTCTCCTGGACTAATGTCAAGTCACGTCCACACCCAGTAATGCCCAGCTCAGTAAATCCCCTCCGCCTGGAGGACAGAGACCCACACTCTGCTCTCAGAGGGCTGCTCCCTTCGATAAGGAGAACCACAGGTCCTGAAGGCCACGAGCCCAGGGCGAGGGACAGTCAACTCTCCGTGGGGCTGGGAGCAAGAGAGCGGACGGGCGCACACATGGGCAACGCCCCGGCAGACACCCGTCCACGGTAGCGTGCGTGCTCGTCCCAAGAAGCTGCTGTCAGATGCAGAAACCACGAGGTCGGGGGTTAAGGATCTCACCCAGCAGGGACTGGAATCCAAGTATAACTGCCTGGCCCCATGGCCTGGTGAGCCTCCTCCGGGGCCTGCTGGTGGCAGGAGACTGTGGCCAAGCCCCGTCCCATCCATGAGGACAGTCTTCCAACCACACGGAACTGCCAAGGGCCTGGACACTTGAGTGGGGCAATGCATGAGGTTAGACTCCTATTGGGACAGACGTGCCCCTGTGAAGCCGCCCGACGGAGGACCCGGCCCCCACGCCCATTCCTGTCCTGCCCGGGTTCCGAACCTGCCTCCCATCCTGATTCCCATCAAGGCAGTTTATGCCTTTAGGCCGTGGGACCCTTGAACAGGCCGTGGGGCCCCTGACCAGACCATGGGGCCCCGACCAGGCTGGCTCCACACAACACCTGCGTCTACAGCCTAGGCAAAGGCCCACACTTTGGGGCCACCGTCCGCTGCAGCAGAAAACCCAGCCTCCGCCTGGTGCCAGCCTGCACCGCTGGGGCCCGGGCAGAGCCTGGCAGGCACAGGGCCACAGCTCCCATTCCTCCCACATGACTGTGCTCCTGGGGGCTCCCAGCAGTGCCCTGAGGAGGGCAGAACAAGCCCAGGGCGCCCGGAGGCCTAAGCCCCAGTGTTTGGAGATCTGCCTTCTGCGGCCAACTGCTGCCGGCACCAAGTTGTATAAAACAAACCGGCAACAACACAACACGTCCTGTGAGTCAGAGCCAAGCCAGAGAAAAGGAAACTCAGCGAGCCAGATGACGGGACGTTGGAGTCAAGTCAAGAAGGTCTGCCTTCCTCTGTGCACACATCTGAGGTGACATTTCAACAGCAGGAGCAGTGGGACACACAAAATCCTACCGCACGCACGTGTGTGCAGTCACGGCCCACGGACGTGCATCGTCCGCCCGCCCCGTGGAGCTGGGAACGTGCGTCCGCCACACCTCCTGTTCTCGCCCCGAGCTGGAGAGCACCGAGGGGATACAGGTTACAGGAGCTCCTCGAGCAGGACAGCGGGGGCGAGGGCACGGAAGGATGAAAACACACGTCGTACATTCTCTTTCGATCCTTCACTTAGCAGGCATTGACTGAGGTCCCGCCCCAAGCCGAGCGGGCTTCAGGTAGACAGAGACTGTAACAACGTGTTGAATATCCTACCGTCGAGAAGTTTAGGGCGCGGTACTAGTGACGTGTGGAATCAAGTGAACAGAATAGCGAGGGTCGAATGCAAACAACAACGTGTGCAAGTTACGGAAGAATGGTATCAGTGCTGCGCCGTGTCTGGGGTGGCCAGGCAGGGCCTCGGAGGGAGGCCGTCGCACCCGACCTGGTGGGGGGGGCCCACAGTCAGTGAGGGGGAAGGAGCAACACATGTAGAACAGGCCCTTGGAGGGAGGCCGTCGCACCCGACCTGGTGGGGGGGGCCCACAGTCAGTGAGGGGGAAGGAGCAACACATGTAGAACAGGCCCTTGGAGGGAGGCCGTCGCACCCGACCTGGGGAGGGGGGCACAGTCAGTGGGGGGGAAGGAGCAACACGTGTAGGAGAACAGCACAGTGTGTCCGGAGGACTCTGCTTAAAACGCAAGCATGCACGGGGAGGGGGCGAGCACATGGGGAGGGGGGCAGGCCCACATATGTGAATGAGCAAACGCAGACGAGCGTAGTAAGATGATGGGAGATGAAGCTGTATCCCCAAAGTCTGGCCTCTGTCTGCCTCCCCACCACAGAGACCTTTCAGAAGCAGAGAGGAGATATTCTGGACGGAACCCATCACAGCATGAACAGGAGGGCCGAGGCCGGAGAAGAGGGGTGGGCCTCCCTGCCCAGCGAGCCGGAAGCTCACAGAGTATCGACATGATCATCCAGAACCAGGAGAACAGACCAGATGGCAGGGACCCCAAGGAGGCCAGCAGATAAAGGGAACCCAAAACCGAAAGGAAAGCCCGCACAGAGCTGGAACCGATACCCAGGAGGCCGGCATGCAGCCGCGAGATTCACAGAGCACAGCACCCAGAGGGCCGGCCGCTGCCAGATGGAGGGTCCTTGGGAGCCACCCACGGGTAGGCAGCCCCCTCCCTCCACAGACGACACACAGGAAACGAGCCAGCATCCGTCCGCGCTCAGGCAGTGCTGGAGGCCAAGTGAACCCAGGTGAGGGAAGACCCATCGCTGCCGAGAGAGAAGTGAAAACACAAGACGGTCCGCTGTCTGGCTGCCATCATTTCAGAGCTTCGGAAACTCCCAAAGCTGCTTTTCTAAGCAAACTGGATTTTCTTTCGGGGTCAGGAATGGCAGTCTGGCTCTCCAAAACCTCCCACACTCCCCCACAGGGCAGCTGCGGCAGGACGGTGAGCCCAGGAAGTGCCGGGCCGGCAGTGAGAGGGGCCAGTGCTGAGTTCAGATCCATCCTGAACAAACATGAAGCTTCTGTCCCCAGAGACACCAGGGATTTCTGGTAGACAGAAGGCGCACAAGCCCCAGTGCACACAGAGAACAGTAAACATGGAATAAAGGGGCAGTGGGGCAGTGGGGCACGTGGAAACCCACGAAGCACTTGGTAACGCCCTGTGGTGAGGGCGTAAAAAAAGTCTGTCAAGTAACAGGGCACGCGCACCAGAGAAGCTGAAGGACAGAAGGAGAGAGTCCGGAGGGTCCCTCGCTGTGAACATCCTGCCGCACTCCCTCCAGGCACAGGAGCGTACGCATGTGTCATTTACGCTCCTGGACTAGGTACCGCATATCGTGTCATAAACACCAGCTGGCCTCCTGCCTTTTCCGCATATGAAGCAGAGGACACATCTCCAGGATGCAGGAATAAACGCCAGGTCCGCCTGAAGTCTGGGCCCGGGCGGCAGGGCTGTGCCCTGTGATCCCGAGGGTCGAGCTCTGCATTTGCCGCGTCATGGAAGCATCCGTGCCGTCAGCAGACGGTGGACAGGGAGACAGCCGAGCTCTCATAGGAGCAGAGCTCCCGCCCTGTCAGGGGTCCAGCAGCAGCCCCGACATGGCCTGCCCCTTGCATACCAAGGCATCAGGGCCTCTAAGGGGACAGCTTTGGGCCTCCAGCTCTGGGTGGGACCCGCCATCACATGCCCAGGGGCGTGTTTCCTCCCTGCCATGTAAGGGGCGAGTCTCCCCACCCATGTCTGTGCCATCACTGTCTCCCCATGACAGCTGAGTGTGGCATTACACATTCTGTTAAAAACAATTTCTGATAGCTGCATAACCGTCTATTATCCAAAGGTACACAATTTACTACTCGTGCCTAGTTGTCAGACATTCTGGTTTCTATGAATAACAGAAATACAATCCTGGCTTCGACACTTGGTCTCAGGACTTTTCCCACTAGGAGAGCTTTCCAGGAGGGAATCATTCACTTGTTTGAAAGCTTTCCAGACTGTGTTAGAGATTATCAAATGGCTTTGGGGCAAGACTGAGGCATGGCGGTGCGTCTACTTTTACGGAAACCTCATCATTTCATGGCAGGACATCCAAACGCAGAAGGCGGAGGGACCACCCCGCGGCACCCACGGTCCATTCCTCGGCACGTCCTGAGCACCTGTGCGCCACACAAGCTGTGCCCGCCTGGGGTGAGGGGGAAATGGGGGAAAGGTGACCCTGGCTAATGCCCCCAGAGCCCACTTCACGAGGCCCCAGCCACAGCCACACAAAGACATCAGAAGCAGGGCTGCATCCTCCGGAGGCTCCAGGGGAGAACCGGTTTCCCTGCCTCTTCTAGCTGCCGGAGGCCCCCTCCATGCCTTGGCTCCCTCCAGCCTCTGCTTCAGTTGTCACAGCGGCCCTGCCTCAGACCCGAGGACCTCCCTCCTCCCCTGGTAAGGAGCCTCGGGATGACACTGGGCTCCCCTGGACACCCCAGGGGCAGTGGACCGCATGTTTGTGTCCATCCAAAATTCCAGAGCTGAGTCTCCAATCCCAGTACGGTGGCACTGGGAGGTGGGGCCTCTGGGAGGTGAGCTGGTCATGAGGGAGGGGCCCTCACGGATGGGGTCAGTGCCCTTATAAGAAGAGGCCAGAGAGCATCTACCCTCTTCCTACCACGGGAGGATGCAGTAAACAGGCTGCTGTTGGCCACCCGGAAGGGAGCCCTCACTAGAGCCTGCTCGTGCCGGCCCCAAGCCTGGGCCTCTAGCCTCCCCGACTGGGAAAAACAAGTTTCTATTGTTTATAAACCATCTTGTTAAGGAGTCCAAGCAGACTAAGGCACCAGGGTCATCTCCCTATCTCAAGGTGTTTAACTTAGTCACATCTGCAAAGTTCCTTTCGCCATGTAAGGAGACACAGCACAGGTTCCGGGACTCAGGATGTAAATATGGGGGCAGCCATCATTCTGCCCACCACACTGGTTGAGCCCTTACTGCTCCCTGGACCCCGCGGAGAGAGAAAATACTAAGGGGCTAAGCACGCCCCTGTCCTGATGCCCCCCCACTGCTTGGGAGACGCACCTCAGTGACGGCGGAGCATAGCCAAACCACAGGGGCGGGCAGGTGGCGGGCGCTGTAGGACGTGGAGAGGAAAGTGTCCCAGGAGGTCAGGGAAGGCCTCTGGCACGGGTGATTACTGGCCCCGGTGGCAGAGAGGAGCAGGGAGTGCAGGCTGAGAGAAGGGAGAAACAAGCCTACGCCGCTCTCGGACAGTATGACCTGTCCCCCCCAGATCCCGGGCCCAACGCCCCACCAGGATCCACAGCCACTGGGAGCAGCCACGCACCCTCAATTCCCAGTCTAACCTGGGTCCGTTCACCAACTGGCTACAACATCTTGGAAAAGCCACTTTGCCTCTTCTGGGCTCGAGGACCCACTTCGGTAATGTAGGGTGTGGGCTCGGGGGTTCTCAAAGACCCTGCGCAACTTTCAGGGCAAGGGTCAGGTGTTTTCCAGAACAATCATTACAAGTATTCAGAAGGGTTCCAAATGATACTAGGACAGCTCAGAAAACACTAAGAGAGTTGGAGAGGGAAATCAAACATGGCAAGATTGGTTTTCCCCACATTTTCTGAGTGCTTGAAGGAAGGCCGTGTTTGAAAAAGGCTAGATTTTTAAATTTCCTAAAATAGTAAACATTTCTACCAAAGAACTCTGCCCCCCGTGCTACCGATAAATGTGCTGGAGGAGAGGATCCCGTGAGAGCCGCAGAGGGCTGCTGTCCTCGAGACCGGCCCGACGGCAGCCGCCTTCCCCCATGGGAACCCTCACGCACACTGACCCCGTGAAGGCAGAGGGCAGGCCGAGGCCTGGCCGGCAGCAACTGTCACCTGGTCCATCTTCGTCCCCCAGAGCGGGCGCCCCCGGGGGAGGCCCTGCCCCTCCCACGCCTCCTGTGACTACTCCTGTCTGCGCCTCTCAGACCCGGATACCCGGCCCACCGCCTCGCACGTCCAGGCACCCAGGAAGGGCTATTAATGGAGAAGGTTACTGAGAATATTCCTGCGTATTCCGAAATGTCCCTGCTGTGATCCCGGGCCTTGTGGGCTCTCAGAGGTTGTCCCCACGTGACAGCCCTCGAGAAATCACCTTTTCTCCAGGCTAAACGCCTGGGAGAGGCAGCAGCAGCTCCTCGGGGGCCCCCGGCCTCCTCAGAACAAACTGGGGTGGGCATGAGCCCTACCGGGAGGGTGAGCCCGGGGCACGCGCACGGAGCTGTGGGGGGTGAGGGCACACGGTGTTCGTGAGGTCCTGTGTAAGCAGAAAACGATGCCTCTGCGAATTTCTACTAGAAATACTTCTCCAGAACAAAGGTTCCCAAAGCACAGAAGCGTCCCCTCCTGGCCTCTGGGAGCCCCCAGCGGGCACGGGCTAACTGAGATCTTCCTGTCAAGGTGGCCATTAGCACTCATCAACCATACCCTCTGCTTCCTTGTTCTAGAAACATCCCCAAACACAAGGAGCAAACACAAATAATGCAATTACTTTTTTGAAAATAGAGAAGAATCCGAGAGGGGAGAGAGGAAGCTCCGTGTTAAGCAGAGAGGCTGCGGTGTGCGGAATGCAGAGCGGGTTCGGGAGGGACGATTCATTGGAAATAACAGAAGTTCCTTTGACCTAATCACCGGGAAGCAGTGCAGAAGGAAGCGGGCCGACAGGCATCTGGGAGGGCAGTGTGGCCTCCAGGACCACACGCCCTGTGCTCACTGATGGACGGGGCTTAGCGGGGAAGACGTCCTTGGTAGATACCAAGTTTGAAAAGAAAAAACCTTCCGGATGGGATGGGCCTACACAGACAGTGGGCGAGGCGAGCGCGCGGCCCCCTCCGCGGCTCTCCCATGGGGCCAGGGCGGCCAGTCCATCTCTCCCATTATCAGGGGGTTCGGGCCTGCCTGTCCTTCGGTTGCTGAGAGGCCGAGAGGCACACGAGCCAGGAGCTCAGTGCCGGGCACTCACTGGGTGTCCGAGTACCACAAAACCCAGGCGCGGAGAGCGGGCCTGTTTCTGGAAAAGGCAGTGTGGCTGGAGGCTGACAGGTGCTCAGTAAACCCCAGAGGACCCAGACTCGCACACGCGTGTCACGCAGACCACACGGGCGCTTCTGTGTGCCCCCCTCAGCCCCACAGCACCAGGAACGCCGTCCGAATGAGCGCTAGAAGGAGGGAAAGAGCGAAGAGCCGACCACAACCGCCACGTTCAGGGAGAACAGAGCAAGCCTCCTTCCCAGACGGCGAGGATGAGGGCAGGAGGCCTCAGGCTAGAGGAGGCGAAAGGGGGACAGCGACGTCCACACACTCGGTGTCCCTCCCTAAGGGACCGTCGGCCCGCAACCCCGATCCCAGGCTGCCTGTGACTCGCTGGGCCAACAGAACGTGCGGAAGTGACGTGCTCCTGGAGCGTGTGGCCCGACCCACTCCAAGCCCAGCACTCCCAGGGGCAGTGAAGGGCAACGCCATCCACCCAGCTGTCCAAACTAGAAACTTCCCTTTCTTCTCACCCCCACACCCCAAATCCTGCCAACTCTTCCTCCCTGCCGAGCGTCTCTGGTATCTGGCCTCTTCTCTTGGCACCAAAGGCAGCCCCAGTGGCCAGCACTATGACCTCCCCTGACCAGCACCCAGGCTCTCACCAGCTGTCACCCCTTTCCGGACATTCCCTAGAGACCAGTCAGACACTCTCCTACCTTAAATGCTCTCATGACCATCCCTTTCCCCCAGAAAGAAACCCAGCATCGGCTCACAGGCCTGGTGCCTTCCTGCTTCATGCTGGCCTCTCTTCTCCGGCCTGCAGCTCCAACTCAGAATGGCGTCCAGCCTGGGGACCCCCTGTGCTCTCCCCTACCCCGACCCACTGGCTGTCACAGGCTATTCCCTCTGCCTAAGCAACCCCCCACCCAGTTTGTCCTTGCCTCGCCAGCTTCTTCTTGGCCCAAGGCTCCCATGAAGGTTTGGCATGGAGAAGCTGTCCCCAGCCACCCCACACCGGCTGGCTAGGGGATGAGTCCCTTGCCCTCACATTCCCACCATGAGCCCCACACTGGGGTGGGCAGTCTGCCCTGAGCCTGGGCTCCAGCCCCAAAGCACTAGGTCTGGTTCTCAGCTCTTGTGACAGCAACAGCCGGAGAACGAATGGAAATGTGCAGGAAAGACAGAGGTTATCTGTTACAGATTTTAAAACCTTGGGCATAAAAGAACACGTCCCAGGGCACGCACATCCTACCGCCACCCACCCCCATGCCCAGACACTTGCAGAGACTCTAATGGAACATTATAGGGACACCGTCTCTACCTACTTTTAAAATACCCAGGGGACAGCTCGGGTGTGAGGGTGAGCCCCCAACTTCGAGGACCAACAAGGGATCTGTAGGGAAGCTCAAGTTTCCCTATAGGAACAGGTCTGCCATCAGATTAACACAATGAGAAGAGTCACACTTTAGGGGACACAGCCAGGGCTACGGGGAGCACGGGGTGCCCTTCTGAACATTACAAACACACCTCCCCTCCAGGTGGACGCGTGGCAAAAGCCCACTCCCCTGGGTAGACCAGCGAGAAAAAGGCATGCTTTCCTCTCAGTGAACCCCAGCCCCAGCACAGCTCCCAAGTAGAATGTGGGGGGAATATCAACCCCCACCCCAGGCCAGGGACAACGTATACGCAGGGTTCACCCGTGCAACCACAGGCCACGGCCCCTTATGACTCCACTGAAAGCAAGTGATCAAGGCATTTCCTACCCTGACCTCAGCATCTGAGGCTGCATCCTGGAGCCGGCCGCCCAGAGAATGAAAACCTCAGACCCCCCAAGAGCAGAGCCTCTAGCAACGACCCTGCAGCCTGCCCACTGCTGACCCACTCACAACCAAGCGTCCCCTGAGCACTAACCAACTGCTGGACACTGGCCCAAGGAGGGGGGATATTTGAGAACAACCAAGACACGAACTGCTAGAAATGTCCCACTGTCTGGTCCCATGGCTCCTGCACTTGGCCGCATGTTAGAGTCACAGATCCTGGTGTCCTGGAGGCAGCCAACCCGTCAGACCGGGACATGGCGTTAGGCGGGGAGGGGACCGGCAAGTCCCCATAATTACAACATGCAGCAGCACAGCCTGGGGCCCTCTAGTCTGGCAGGCATGAAGATGTGCCGTAGAAAATTAACACTGTGTGAGAATCTCGTGGAAGGGCAAGACAGCTGTAGCTGGAGATCGGGGGCAAAGGCAGTGCAAGTCCTGCAGGTGTCCACTCTGCTCGCCAAGCCTCAGAGGGGAGGAAGCAGGACGTGGGACATGGGGGAAGGAGGGATGGGATGTCCTTTCACCCCGGGTTCCAACCAGGGCAGCCGAGCAACATGCTTCTCCCACCGAGACCCTAGAATTCGGGCCTCCCTTAGAGCGCTGAGTGTCAGTTCCACGCCCGCAGTGCCCACTTCTAACTAACAATCGGACCCGCCGCCTGGAACGCCAGCCCTGGGGATGGTGACGCCTGCTGTGGCCGCTACACCAGAATGTGCCTGGGTGCACGCCACACGCAGAGCCGCCCAGCTACAACCTCGTGCCTCGGGAGCACCTCCTCACGCAGAAGCGTCTCTGTGGCTTCGGGCTCCGGACACACGAGAACTCTCTGCCTCCACTTCAGACAGCACTGGAAAGCAGGAAACGAAGGTCCAAAGAACAACTAAGTGCCTGAGCAAACCCTGGGCTGGTCGTCTCCCCAGAAAGGAAGCGCGCGCCCTCACGCAGCTGAGACGGGCTCCAGCCACGGTGGCGAGGCCGGGGGACCGTTCCCAGGGTGTGACAAAGCGTACTGAAAAGTAAGGACCTGCCACCTGGGGTGCGCCCACTGTGGGTCGCGGGAAGCACCATGTACTTGACACGACTCAAGGTCAGTATCTGTATCAACCTGTAACAGGCCTTACTGTCCCCGTTTTAAAGAGAAGTGCTCGGACCTAAAACTAAAAACGCTAGAAAAGAACGCGGGCAGCAACCTCTTTGACCTTGGCTGCGGTAACTTCTTCCCAGACACGTCGCCAGAGGCAAGGGAAAAAACAGAAGAAATAAACTATCGGGACTTCATCAAGATAAAAAGCTTCTGCACAGCCAAAGGAAACAATCAACAAAACTAAAAAGCAGCCCAGGGAAAGGGAGAAGTTATTTGCAAATGGCACGTCAGATACACGGCTGGTAACCAAAACCTATGAAGATCTTATCAAACCAAGAGCCAAAAACATGAATAATCCAACTTAAAAATGGATTTTTTGAACAGACATTTCTGAACAAGAAATCCAGATATCTAACAGACCCATGGAAAGATGCGCACCACCACCCATCGTCAGGGAAATACAAACCAAAACCACAATGAGATCCCCCTCACACGGGGTAGAAAGGCTAAAATCAACAACGTAAGAAAGGACAGGTATTGGCGAGGATGTGGGAAAGGGGAGCCCACCTGCACCGTTGGTGGGAACGCAAGCTGGCCCAGCCACTCTGGAAAACAGTGGGGAGGGTCCTCAAGAAGTTAAAAATAGAGCTACCCTATGACCCAGCAATCACACTACTGGGTATTTATCCAAAGAACACAAAAACACTAACTCCAAGGGACATACGACCCCCCCCCCGGATGTTTACAGCAGCATTGCCTATAGTAGCCAAATTACGGAAGCGTTCCGAGTGTCCATCGACTGATACATGGATAAGGACGTGGTGTGTGTGTGTGTGTGTGTGTGTGTGTGTGTACATATATACGCACCACAGATGCTGTGTGTGCATAATGGGACACTGTTCAGCTATAAAAAAGAAGGAAATCCTGCCATTTGCAACACCATGGACGGAGCTAGAAGGCTTTATGCTAAGTGAAACAAGTCCGAAAGGCAAATTCTATATGATTTCACTCATATGTGGTTTTAAAGAAAAAAAACAAATGAGCAAAGGGAAGAGAGAGAGAGAAATCAGGCAACAGACTCTTATTTATAGAGAACAAACACGGTTGCCAGAGGGAGGCGGGTCGGGGTGGCAGAGCGGGTGCTGGTGACGAAGGCCCGTCCGGACCGGGCGACGTCGGCGGTGCTGAACCACTGCGTTACCTCCTAGAGCCAACCTTACACGGTATGCTCACTGCTCTGGAATTAAGTGCAAGTGAAACAAAAAAAGAAAAGCACTTGGAAGTTCGCTAAGGCCAAGCCCTTTGCCCAGGACAGCTGAGTCAGCCAGCTGCTGGGCCCGGGCACAGGCTGGCGTGGCCCCAGGTCTGGGCCCACTGCGCCTCGGGACAGAGCCGCTCAAGAACGCCCGCGGCTGGGGCGGGGTGTGTGGGAGGAGACCACCTCCCGCACAGGAGGAACACAGAACAGAACACAGAACAGAAGGCCACAAGAGGCCCCACGTCGGAGGGTTCTGAGGAAAGGAAAGCTGCGTGGGGTATGGATCCAATCCCGTCATCTTCTCCCTTTCTCACAGAAAGACTCTCTGCACCATCTGAGTCAGCACACTGCTGCTGGTCGAAGGCGCTGACTCTGCGGCCCAACGACTCCTCCAGGCTGCACTCCAGGCTTTGTTCCTGCCGCCCACCGACCGTCAGGGGCTCCCGGCAATTCAAGTGCCAATGCGCGTTTGTTAGGAAACTTGAGAACTGCTCCTTCCGAGGCAGGCAGAGTGCGGTGGCGGAGGCCATTCTGGACATCACTGCCCAGCACCTGCTAAACAGACCTGAGCCTCAGTTTCCCCAGCGGTCAGCTGGAAGGACGAGAACATGTCAGGATGCTTTCTCCTTGCTTCTGGAAGCTGCTTCTGAAGGACTCTCCCATATTCCTTCCAGATTGGAAAAGAAAATCCCCAAAGCCCTCCAACTGGGAATTACGGTGGGAGGGACCGCCCAGGTCAAGGGCACAGGCTCGCCCGTGCCAGGAGCGGGCTCTGGCAGCCTGGGCGGAGGATGGGCCACAAGTATAAATATGGAGGGGCGCCCAGCACAAGCTCGGGGCTGCCAACAAAGAGGGGCTCCCTGGACACCTCATACAGCTCTTCAGAGCACGCGAAGCAACTCAGCGGACAGAGGAGGGTCTGGGCAGCTGAGGGGGGACCAGGTGTCCAAGTCTGGGCTGTTCTAGGCACAGGGATGCAGGAACGTGCAATACAGTGGGAGGCAGGGCGCAAGGAGGTCACCGTCCCCTGCTCCCAGGGTGAAGTGCTCAGCGGCCACAGGCACCCAGGTGGGGCCTCGCCGTGCCATCGCCGTGCCAGCCTCCATGTGCCCATGAAGACTTCCGTGCGACCCCAGCCGAAAGCACTGGAGGAGTAGGGCCCCCTGGCCGGCTCCCCGCTGGTCACCCCTGAGCCTATCCCTCACCTGCTAGGAAGGAATAACAACAGCGATCAGGTGGGCGGCAGCCCCACCACAGAGGAGTGAGAGGTGGGCGGCTCCGGAGGGTCCCCCACCTGGCCAGCGGGACAGCGTCAGGGCCGAGCCCCAGAGGCTCCGAGGTGCGGCATGCTCGGGTGTGAAGGCCACGCTCGGGGGTGCACAACCAGGTGGCTCGGCTCGCAGACCACCAGTGATCGGCCTCCCAGGTGGGGGGCGCTTGGACGCGCGGCTGCTAGGCCCGATACACAGGCCGTGCACCCGTGTGATGGACGAAACAAAATGGGGCAGCTCGAGGCACAGAATAATGTCTATCACCAGAGATTAAAAAGATGCATACGTAAATGAGGGTGGTCATGAAATTTTATTTTAGTGGTTTGACAATTAAGAAAAAAACAAAACAAAACAAAACAAAAACAAAAACCCCACAATAATTATCATTTTAATTTACCAGTAAATCTGCCACGGGCAACACTGTATTTTCTTAAGAAAGTTGATGCTCTTTTCCTCAGAAAAGCTTTCTACAGTGTCTGGTCATCCTTTGAAACTGGACTCTGGGGCATACAGCTCCTGCAGAGAGGCCCAGGGGTCGGCAGGTGGCCCTGAGTTCCCGCGGCAAGCACTGCATGACCCTGGGCAAGTTCTGACCTCTTGACTCAGAGGCCAAAAGGGCACAAAGTTGACACCTGAGCTGCCAAGCGAGGAACATGGGCGCTCTGTCGAGAACCCTTTCACGCCACTCCTGAGGGCACGCTGCCCCACACCCTGCAGCCGTCCCCTTGTACACCAGCCCCAGATCAGTCCTACTCAGTCCTGCTCAACATCAGCACCCCTTCCTCCAGGAACCCTTCCCAGCTGCCTCCACCCAACCTGGGCCAGGTGTCTTCCGCGTGTTTCCCATTCCCCTCACCCCCTCACTGTGCGCGCCTGCTGCCCGTTTGTGCGCCTTTACCCCACGCCAGCACAGAAGGCCCACCTTCGCTCACCACCGGCCCTCCTGGCAGGGCCCGGCACCATCCCGACACTCCGGCAATGAATTCATCAACACCTTGGTCGCCAAGAACCCAGTACGCTTCTCCGTCTATCCTTCTGCCGGCTTTCACACTTGACAGTGGACTTCACGGTGCTGGTCACACAGCTTGCCGAAGGCTGCACGCAGTGCCAGGGGAGAGGAGTGGAGCCGGTTCTTAACCTTCGGTCACCATTGCCAGCAGAGCAGCGGCGCCGACAGATGTGCAGCCTAGCAAGGGGCTCTGCTGACCGCACTCGGGGCTTACCCATGAAATGCAGAGAACACCTCCCGCAAAAGCACCACGAGGACTCAAGTGCCCTCACTTCCAAACACACAGGCTCGGTAACTCCGCCTTCCCTGTTTCTCCCCCTGGGAAGCACACACTCCTGTCCCGGGCGAAATGAGGTCGCCCCTTCCGACCAGGAGGGGAAGAGCCGTGCAGGCACCCGATAATCTCAGAGGACTTGAGCTGGTCCCTCTCCTAGAGTCGGGACCATCCTTAAAAGGAAATCAAAAGCCTCCAGGCCCAGGGTGCCAGGATGCTGGGAAGAGCCAGAACAAAGCCACATGAGTCCCAGGAGCGCGCTGCGCCTTCGCCAGCAGCAAGTGCTGTCCATCCGCCCATTTCCCTGGTGGCAGTGGGAACAGCACACGCAGGTGTGGGATTAAACCGGAGTCACCAAGGGGCACAGCCCAACCTGCTTCAGAGCAGCCAGAGACTTGTTCAGCAGTGGGCACCGCCTGAGGCAGGCTGGGGCTGGCTGCTCACAGCAGAAGGCAAGAGGCAGGAGAATGGCTGAGCTCAGGACTCCGGGAGGGTCTGAGGCCCCAAGCAGATGGCCTGGGTCCACAGCAAGGCCGTCTGTGGCCGGGGTCTGTAGGACGCCTCCCGGGGCTGCCAGGTAAGGTTCAGCCGCCTCTGCTTCCTCCAGCAGCACCGTCTGTGAGCACTGGACGCCCTCCCCAGGGGCAGAGCATGTGTCTGACCTGATCCAGGCAAGCCCAGGGACATTTGGAAAGGGGAAGGGTCGTGTGTCCCTGTGACCCCACAAACACTGGGTTCCCCGGCACTCAGCGCCGGTTAGCGGGGACAGCGGGTCAGAGCCAGAGATGACTGCCGACCTCCGATTTATCAGTCCCACCAGAGGCCAGCAAGGTGCCCCAACAGGCTGGCACCGGGCTGTGGGAGACACTCGTCGCCCTCATCACACCTAGCTCCCGGGCTGGGGGAGGGGGGGGGCTGTTTACCCTGGCATTCCTGGAGCCCTGCACAGGCACCGCAGAGCAAGTTCTCCAAGGATCAGTATTTACTGGGTGAATGTGCTATGAATGAATAAAGAACGGGTGAGCTGGGAGCATGCAGAAAGGAGAATTTAAGAAAAAAAGTCGATAATGAGGATGCCTGGAGCACGAGAATAATTTGTGATTATTTGCGTGAGAATCGGATTGCCAACGACCTTCAGCCTTCCACCGACGCCAGCGATCCCGCTGAGAACAAGTTGGACAACTGATCATCTGTAACAACCGGTTTCACGTCAGTGTCATCAGACGACCAGACTTCCGTCCGCTGGGGTCTCCGACCACATCAGGACATCTAACAAAGACAGGCAGAGAGCTGTCTGCTCTCAGCTTCCTTCACCATTTGGAGAACAGCACAGGGCCCGGAGAGCTGCCAGCAGTGGAGACCCCAGGGGCTGCACAGGCACCCGGCATAGGAGCCAGTCCTGCACCAGGCGCCGGACCCTGAGCCTCGGCCTCCGAGGCCCGTGTGCAGGAGCACAGGTGCTTCCGCACAGCAAGTCCTCTGCAGGGACCCAGACAGCAAAATCCCCAGGGGGAAGAACCCCAAGGCACTGGCCTCAAGCTTCTAACTCTCCACCCCAGCAGTCCTGCACTAGGGGCCACGGGGCCCGATCCCACATTCGCAGGAGTCATTAACAGTAACCACATTAGATGGCAACACTGTGAAGCCATCTCGGAGCGGACCAGCACGGAAACGGATGAAGAAGTGTATTCGTGCAACAAAACAGAAACAGCAATCGGAAGGAGAGAACCAGACATATATTTATCTCCAAAGCATAATGCTGATTTAAAGTTATAAAAAGACATATTTTTAAAAAGACATATGTGATATAGAACTGCCTGTCATAAAAGAACTCTGAAAATAATTTTGGTTGTAGATATAAATACAAAGAAGTAGCAAAACACGGTATGAAAGATTCCATCGCCTCTACCACGGCAATCCCCCTGAGAAGGGAGGGGCGGGGAGGAAGCTGGGGAGACGGGGAGGAGGGCTCGGCTGTCCTCCCACTGACTTTTCTCCAACGCCGTGCTCCCCCGGTGCTTGCTTATGAAAAACGTCAAACCCAACGTTGAAAGAATTCTTCCGTGAACACGCTCTCTGGGCCTCCAAGAGTCCGTGCCACTAACACTACAGTCCGTGTGCCTTGTCCTCGAGTCCCTCCACTTTCCGTCCCTTGTCCATCACTTGTCTTAGTTGTCCAGCCCTCCAGGGGCCACTGCCGGGGTCAGGCCGTTCTCTAAGGCCTCCAGGGGCAAAGCCGCACCTAGAGCTCAGTCTTCGTGCACAGTTCGTCTTTGGATGTAAAACTGACTTAGAACGAAATGCACAAACCCAGCACACACATGCTGAGTTCTCAACATAAACACACACGTGCAGCCCACACGCACACACCCGGTTGTACCCTGAGACCTTACCTAGAAAAGCCCCGTGCCACGGCCTGTTAGAAGCCCACGCGAGCTCTCCAGAGGCAAGCAATGCTCTGCTGCTTCCACAGCAGACGAGTTTGCTCGTTCTGGGACTTGGGTGAATGGAGTCCCATGGTACCTGCTTTTTTCGGGGAGGCTCCCCTCACTCGGGGCTCCGTTCCTGGAGTCCCCCTACTGATGCATTAGGGATATGCTATATTTGGTCACTGAGTATCATTCCAATCGCAGAAAAAATGCCACCTTTGTTTACCTGCTCTCCCATCATGGACATCTGGGCTCTATTTTCTGGCCATGAGCATTCTTGTGTAGGTCTTCTTGTGAACAAACATTTAAACCTTTTCTGAATAAATTACCAGAGTTGGAACTGCTGGGCACCGAGTAGGTGTATGTTTGGTTTTGTAAGAAACCACAGACCCTCCTCAAAGGTCGCACACACTCACCTACCCGCCAAGATGCGCGGGTTCCCGAACCTTCCCCTCCGCGCTCGCAACGGGCGGGTCTCTGACCCCAGTCCTTCTGGTGAGTGTGGAGTGAAATTACATTTCCCCCACTGACTCTGTTAATGTTGGCTATTTTTTTGTAAACGTTTTATTTCCTTAAAATTAGAGAAAAACACAGACAAGACAGAGAAGGGAAGGAGAAAGGCAGGAAGAGATGGAGAGATCCGGGGCAAATAAAAGTGAACAAAGGGCTTACGTCTGGGACACATGTGTGCCGCTTTCTGAAGTATTTTCTCCACGTGAGAAGTATTTTTCAATTAAAAATAAAAATTATATTGCACCTACATCTCCTCCAACGCTAATTCTGTCTCGAAGGGCATGCCCCCAACATCCAAGCGGGACATGGAGACACGGCGGTGGGTCTGGGGAGAGGCCCGGCCAACGGGGGCGGGGGCCTGGGGAAGGGGCCCCCAGAGCGGAACTCCGGCAGCCTTTGGGGCACACCATGTGGCCTGGCCTCACTCCTGAAAGGCTCTCACTTCCACCTCAGCTCCTGCGAGGCGTGGCCCAGGGCCTGACTCCAAGCCAGGGCCCGGTGGAGCCCCCTCTGTGCCCTCTGGGCACTGGGTTTGGGTGGTGCCACCCCTCTCCCCGAGGCATAAGCCTTGCCTGCCCGACTGTGGAATTCCTCGGGGGACTTCCTATTGATATTGATAGAGGCCCCACAGTCAAGGCCAATGCTCCCCAGGTACAGCTTTAAGAAATGAAAAGTGACATCTTGCCCAGGTGCCTCAGGGCCTGAGGGGGGCCTGGCAGGCGCCCGATTCCTTAGATGGACGCCACTTGGCTTTGCCCTGACCTCACACTTGTCTCCAAGTTGAAGCCACTTCAGAATCTTTCCGGGACCCCGATTGTGACCAGGATTCCCCTGAGAGGGAGACAAACCTGACTTCCCTCTGGGATCTCGGAGGGAGGGTCACCGCGGCCCCCCCGGGGGACAGTGGGCACACTCACCGCTGGCACTCGCCGGCATGCAGGATGAGCTCCTCGTTGCCGCGGGCGCTGACCGTCAGCTCGTGCTCCGTGGAGTTGAAGACGTCCAGGAGCAGGTGGCACTGCCGGGAGCTGCACAGAAGACAGGAGAGCTGAGGATCGTCTGGAAGCCAAGCGAGAGCAACGAAGACGCTTTCTCCTCCCAAAAGACCCGCTACTGTAGCTTGAGGACGTCAGAGGTACAATTGACGAAATGGCACATAAAGTGTCCCAGACACTCCCTCTGAACTAACAGAAGTCTGCAAAATGGGTTTGGGCATCAGAGCCTCCCTGGTCCTGGGGACACACGTGCCCAGCCTGGCGTGCCCTGACAAACCAAGTGGCCCTGGAAAGGTGACCAAAGCTGTCCAAGCCTTGTGGCTGCCAGGACTAGAACTCGGACCCGGTAGTAGGACCGCCGAGGAAAGCATGCAGCACACAGAGCTGACTGACCAACCCAGCATCTGAGTCGTGACCACACGAGGCGTGTGCTGCCGTCCGCAGGCACGCCCGTCCGCAGCTGCAGAGCAAGGTGCCAGGTGCGGGCACGCGCAGAACCAGATCCCAGCGGTGCATGTGCGCACCTGCCACGAGCCTCCCCTTCGGAGCCGTGAAGATGCCGCAGGCTTACTCACTCCCGCCCTCCTGACACCTCCCCTCCTTTGACTTCTCTGGTCCAGAAAGTAAACGCTAACACACTCGAGCCCCGGGGCCCCCGCCACAGGAGAGGTCCCTGAAACAAAGGTCTAGCCGGTGAGGATAGGCCAAGAAAAGAAGACCTGTCCCCAAGAGAAGGTGTCACCCCTCAGGGTCCCTGCCCCTCCCTGCCCCGAGATGACCAGGATGCCAAGCAGCTCAGCACCCATTTGGAGGCACGGAGGCTGCGGACCCAAGTGGGGCCGGGAGGGGCCTGGGACACTGTGGCACCTTCGGTGGCTGAAGTGGCCACTCAGAGCCTCTGCCCCTCCGGACTCATCAGCTACTCGTGAGGAACAAAACCCAACGACACACGTGTCGTCTGCCTTAGTCCCCACTTTGAGACTCCCGTCACAGGTGTGGTAAATGCCATGTATCCCAGCAGGCGCATGACAAGGAGTCACGTGTGTGTGATCTGGACAACAGCCGTACCCACGCCGGAGCAGACGCAGAAGTCAGCCACGGACGCAGAGGCCATTCTGGAGCGGGGGAGTACCACCTCGCGGGGAAGAAAAGAAAGACTCAGGAAAGGATCTGTGCCCTGGTTCTCCCTCAGCTTACTGTGTCTTCAGAACATGCCCCTCCCAAGGGCATCTCAATTCTCAAATTTACTTCTCAAGGCTTTGCTGGTAGCAAAGGAAGGGCAGAGCGCCAACAGCCCCATTTGCTGGGGCATCCAGCTCTT
Source organism: Mellivora capensis (assembly GCA_004024625.1). NCBI lineage: Eukaryota > Metazoa > Chordata > Mammalia > Carnivora > Mustelidae > Mellivora > Mellivora capensis. The sequence continues at coordinate 24,746 of PISX010013854.1, read as the reverse complement.
CATTTCATCTCGACGCCCTCGAGGCCATCGTCCCCAGATCCCCATGCAGGTGAGGAGAGTGACACTCGGCCCGTGGCCACAACGCCAATAAGGTGACCGACATTGCAGACTTAAAACTCAAAATCCTGTGCTTTCCACGTAGTTGGAAACAAATATTCCAAACCTGCCTGTTCTTTCCAGAGAAGGGAACTGAGGTGGGGAAGCGTGCAGTGCCCCAGCCAGGGACGTGGGCACACACACCCGTGACCACGCGCACGCACCCATCACCCCATCAGAGGCCACGGGGCATCTGTAAACGCCGACCGTTGGAGGGGTGCATGCAGCACCCGTGCGCAGGGGAGGCGGGGAAGAGAGCAGCTCTCCCATCTCTGCGGAGCGCCGCTGTGAGGGGTCGCGTCATGTGTCCTCAGAAAAGCAGGCTCACGCTGGTTGATTCGGGGTTCTCTGGGTGGGAGTGTTTCCCCCAGAGGCTCAGCACTTGGAAAATATTCATTAGCTCTGACAGCTGCGTGCAAGAGGCCTCCTCACTCGGCTCATAGAAAAATGAGCTTTCAAGAATGAAGATCTATTCTGCCTTTGTCATAACTTCATGAAATCTTTAATCACAGCAAAATCTTTCATCAGGAATGGGAATTCGTAAGACATTTATCAGAGGAGGAAAATTGAAGTGATTTTTAAAAGCAGGGAAGCAGACTCAGATATATACTGTTTGCACTCACAGAATGTAGCAGTTAGAAAACTGCACAGGCATGAACAACAGAACATCACACTTCTGTGTCCTCTGTTTCTTCTGACTCACGGAGTGGGGGGGGGGCCTCCTGATCCAGTGTTTCCGTTCCTCCTAATTGTCGGCCTCATAATGTACCAGCAGGTCTCTGCTTTCTGTCCATCGCTCACAAATTAATTCCCTTTCTTGACCTCCAAAAGGAGCATTTGGTACCCACCACAATGTCCTTACTCTGTGTATCTCTCTGCGTCACTCTGGATGGTCTTAAGTTTTAGGCTCCATCCGAGCGTAGTTACTTTTACTTCTGGCTTTTTTCTGTATTGTCTTATTTTGTTCTGGTTCTGCCCTTCCGAAGTATAGGGAAACCCAGGAAAGCTTCCTAGAGGAGCTAGATGGGAGCAAGTCTTAGAAGGACAGGTCTGGCTGCCGGGGAAGGGGATGATGGTGTCCAGGCAGAGAGAGCAGGGTGTATGAACCCACGTCAATCGAGCGTGTGTGCACTGTTTCGTCTGTTGAGAATTAGGAACTGTGTTGCTTCCTCTGACAAATACAACATCTGCTGAGTCCCCACTGTGTGCCAGGCACTGTTCTAGGTTCTGGGAATATGGAGGGCAACAAGAAAAAGTGACTTTCACAGAAATCACACCATTGTGACGAGAGAGGGCCGGGAAAGAGGAGGTGAGTTTACAAAATAAAACGTTTAGTCATTCTGTAAAGTGAGGAAAAATACATTCAAAAAGCTGCTGAATAGCAGGTAAAGACACATCCACAGAATGAACAGCATTCTTCTATATCGCCTGAAACAGTTACAAAATAATTTTTAAGAAAGAGTATTTATAATAGCAGTGCATTTAGGAATAAATCTTTTTAAAAATGCCTGCAGAATGTTTATGGAGAATAGTTTTAAAGTTTTATAGAATGGTATTAAAGACAAAGAATAAACACAGTAATGCGTTGTGCTCCAGGGTGGGAAGTCATTATTTTTAAATAAGTCGCCTCTTTTGAAATAACAAATAACACGGAGGACATGAGGAGATGGAGAGGAGAAGGGAGTTGAGGGAAATTGGGGGAGAGATGAACCATGAGAGACTATGTATGGACTCTGAAAAACAACCTGAGGGTTTTGAAGGGGCGGGGGGTGGGAGGTTGGGGGAGCCAGGTGGTGGGTATTAGGGAGGGCACGCATTGCATGGAGCACTGGTTGTGTTGTAAAACTATGGATTCTGTTATGCTGAAAAGAAATGAAATAAAAATAAATAAAATAAATAATAAAAAATAATAAAAATGAAATGTCTATAAATTCAATGAAACTCAATATAAAATCCCAACAGAGTTTCGGTTTTGATCAAAGTTGACACACTGATTCTAAAATTTATATGTAAGACCAAAGGGTCAGGAACATACAGAACAATGGTCAAGAAGATGTTTGGGAGGGACTTGGCCAACCAGGCATCAAGAGCTGTCATAAAACTGTAGCAATGAAGGCACTGCTGGGGGCAGTGATTTATAAATACATCAATGGAAAAAACAGCCCCGAAACAAATCCATGAATATAAGACAACTAGATATAGGACTGAAGTAGCAGCACTGATTAACAAGAAGATTCAATAAATACTGCTGGTCTGCATGCGTAGGCAGACACACAGAGAAATGATATCCCTACCTCACACCATAAACAAAAATAAATTTCAAATAGATTGAAGAGCTGATAAAAAGTTTCAAATAGAGCATATAACTGTCTAAATCCTTTAGAAGAAAAATACAGATAAATCTAAATCCAAACAAATGAAGAATTACATTAAATATATATGGCCTAAACACTGTAATTAATAGAGACTGTCAAGAAGAAAACAAGATTGAACCATATGTTATCTAAAATAAATCCACTTTAAATATGATGAACAGGCTAAAAGCAGGAAAATAAGCAGAGATAAAAAGGAAGGTCATATAATGACAAAAGCATTAATTCACCAAGAATACGTAATAATTCTTAACATAAATCCACCGAGCTACAGAAGCTCCAAAAATACATTAAGAAAAAACTGAGAGAGCTGAAAAGAGAAACTCACAAAATCAGAGTTGAAGACTTCACTCCTCTCTGGGCAATCTGACCTAGCAAGCAGACATAAAATCAGCAAGGATCGGCCCTCTGGGTCTGACTGACACGGAGAGAACACTCCATCCAACAGCAACAGGACACACACTTCTCAAGCATTCGGCAACACTGACCAGGAGACAGACCACACAGACCACAGGCCATAAAAAAGTTCCTAATGAGAACTATGTTCACAAAAGCACTATTCAAAGGTGTTTATAGCAGCTCTATTCATAATCACAAAGAGCTAGGAACAATCCAGAATGTCCTTCAGCTGGTGAGAGAATTCACAAACTCCAGTATTCCTATCGAGTGGAAAAGTCCTTAGCAATAAAAAAGAAAAAAAAAAAAAGAATCCAACTAGGGATACATTCAACCATATGGGATAGATCTCAAGATCAATGTGGTCAGTGAAAAACCTCACTTTCAAAAGGTTACGTACAGCATGATTCCATTTACATAGCATTCTGGGAAAGTCAAGACCCTGATGGAGAACAGATCAGTGGTCACCTGTTGAGGGGTGGGGCAGGGTAAGTAAAGGGCAGCACGATGAAGAAACTTTGGGGGCGGTGATAGAACTGTTTTTTTTATCCTGATTGTGGTGAATACATGAATGTACAAGTGACTTAGAACTCATAAAACTGTATACCAGAAAGCCAACTTTATTGTATGCCAATTTAAATTTTTCTAATTGATGCAATTTAAAAATTAACATCATGAGTCTGATGAGCTTTCGTGCATAAAATTTGTTGCGAATACCAGTTTTGTAGCTTGATGGCTGTAACATCTTAAGCAAGTCACTGAATTTCTCTGAGCCTCAGTTTCCCCGGGGGAGACAAGAATGTCTTTATCATCAAAATATTAGGAGGCGTGAACAGAACAATAGGTGAAGGTGCCTTGTTAAGCTCCAGGGAGGACGAAGGATTGGAGCGGGATGTCACAGACACGAGAGGTGGCGAAGGATTGGAGCGGGATGTCACAGACACGAGAGGTGGCGCCCGCTATCAGCTCGGGGGTGTCGGCAAAGGGAAGGCCCACAGCCCTGCCAACAACACAATCCCAGCTAATTATTCCATGCTGACTCAGCTAAAAGCGAGCACAAGAATTTCCCACACCGAGGTCTAAAAGCCCGTCGTGCCTCAACCAGAAAGTAAGTGGGACTCTTTCTCTCCTCGACCCCCAGAATCCGATCAGTGTCTGTGGGGCCGCCCAGGCTCCCAGCATTAATGTTCGGTCATCCCAGGGAGTGCAGTCTAGGGAGCAAACACAAAACCAAAACATGCAGGCATGGCCACACACGCCACTGGCCAGATTTGTGTGGTCCTTTCTCAAAATCCTGTAAGACTTCTTATTTTCCCAGTCTGTCTTCTTTCCAAAAAAAAAAAAAAAAAAAATCCATACCCAGTTTGAGGATGGCAGGAAGTATCTGTTTCTAACTTTCCAGTCAATACGTTCTTAAATATGTTTTAAAAAACTTCCCTATAAGAGAAGCAACCCGGGATGGCTGTAATTACAAAGACAGCGAACAACAAACGTCAGCAGGAAGGTGTGGAGACCGGAGCCTCCAGCGCAAGCGCAAAATGACACGGCCACTTGGCCCCCCAGCCCAGCAGTGCCTGAATGAGGAAATACGGTTATCGTGTGCTCCAACAATTCCACCCTAGGCATTCCCAGGAGAGATGAAAACAATGTCCACACACCAACTGGTACATAAAACATCAAACAGTATACTCATATCAGCTCCCAAATGGAATCAACCCAATGTCCACCAGCTAATGAACGGATGGACAAAATGGAGTGTATCCCCCTAATCGAAAACTATTTAGCCGTAAAAGCAAATGGCAGGGTGGTACTTCACTACGGGTGACCCTTGACAACATTACACTAAGAGGAAGAAGACAGTCACAGACCGTATGATTCCACTTACATGAAACACTGAGAACAGATAAGCAGAGACAGAGGAGAGATTTGCAGTTGCCTGGGATGGAGGATGGGAGCCACTGGTAATGGGGATGGGGCTTCTTTTGGGAGGATGGAAAGTTCTAGATTTAGGCTGCTGTGATGACTGAACAACTCTACTCTCCGAAAAACACTAATGTACACTGTGAGTGCAGGGACTGTATGCAACGTAAATGACGTTTCAGTAAAGATGCTCAAATACAAGGCACCCACATGAGAGGCTGAGGGGCCAGGACGCCCACGCCCAGCAGCCACTGCCATTCAGAAAAATGCACTCAGGGCTCGGTCACAGCACTGGCTTCTCTCCAACAGACCAGCACCGCACCAAGGGGCTACGAAGACCTCTCCACCCAGTGTCCGTTCCATCACCCAGCCTGTACTCAGAAGACACCATGGGTAAGAGCCAGGAGCCGGGGAGAGTGTGACTGAGCCTCAGGTGACTGTCACCAGGTTTGTGAGCTGGGCATGTCAAGACACCTGCGCCTCACGAGGACAATGCATAATGATGAGCACGTCCAACGTGGCTTTTCATTTTCTGGGAATGACGACAAGCCGAATGCGAACAGGACTGCTTATAGAAAAGAACTCGCAAATAACTACCTCAAGTCACTTCGTGCGTCACCGTGGGTATTCACTTTACAAGGACTGAAGAAACCAGGAAAACTTCAAAAATGCAAAATGCAAGAATTCTAAACATAAGGTTGCAAAGAAAGTTTGCCCAACTGTTACTTTTATGGAATCTACCTTGACGCATGTGTTCAATCCATAAATCAAACATGACAGGCACTTTTTTAAAAAGATTTTTTTTTTAATTCATTTGAGAGAGAGCTCACGAGCAGGGGGAGAGAGAGAGAGAGAAGCAGGCTCCCTGCTCTTTAGAGCTCCATCCCAGGACCCCAAGATCACAACCCAAGCCGAAGGCAGACACTTAACCAACTGAGCCTCCCGTGCCCCGTGACATAGGCACTTTTAATTGAAGTTTATAAATGAGACCTTTAAAATACATTAGTGTATTTTTTTGTTAAATAGGAAAACTTGAGCTGTCTTTAGCAGGTACACTGATATAAAACAAACATCAGTTTGCAACATTTAATGATATAATCCTTTATGATAAAATATGGATCACTTAAAACTATCAATTTTACTAATAGTTTAATACTACGTATCAGTAAGATGTAAAGTCCCCTGAAGATACACCTGTAAGCAGAAACACAACACTGGGAGGTAGTCCCTGGGAGGTGGTGCACCCAGACCCAAAGAGCGTGAACACTATGGAGTCGGCACCAGTCTAGATGGAAGGAATGTCCAGCTGCTCCGGCCCGTGATGGGCTCGGCCCCACCTGCTGGCCTCTACAGGTGCACAGCATGTTAGAAGTTGGAAAGACAACGAAAGGTGTGCTCATCATTTCAGAGGACACAAGCCGCGGTGTGGGGGTGGGCTAGACGACGTGCTGACTGCTGACGGCCACACACCTGGAGGCTAGGGGCTGTGTGGCCGGCAGCCACAGCCAGACAGGTTCTCCAGGAAGCAAGGCAGCCTTCCTCCTGTCCCTCGGGCACGCCTCCCAGCCCGAGCCTGGGGGGACTGCCGAGGAGGTGTCACCGAGGCAGTGGTGGGCCGCCCTGTCTCATGGCCCACCCACACAGGTTCACTGGCTGGACCGCCCCCTGCACCTTCCACAGGGCAAGAAGGCGAGTCCCCCTCCCTGGGCTTGACCATCCCTCCTGGAGGATGTGAGATGGGAAGCAAGACCGAGAGCAGCATCTGAAGGACAAGAGCTCCCCAGAGGGAGCAGGGCCGTCCCTGCTGAAAGCGAAGCGGGCTCCCCAGGCGGGGACCCCGGAGCCAAGCCCAGGACACACTCTCCGGGGGCCCTTTATCTGGGGACCAGTCTTCTCAGGCCCACTACATCTCGTTGACATCAAATGCCTTGCTATTGCCTGCATGTGGAAAAAACTCAGAACGTTCACTAAATATTACAAAGGGACTTAATTTGGCACTTAAAGTCCTTCTTTTCATTATTTATTTTCTACATTTCCCAACCACAGACACACTTTATGTCCTCCTGGGAAAGGGGATGTGGGCTGCACAGGATCGCCCTGCACATTTTTTGCAACTTACTGTGAACCTATATTTCAAAATAAATTGAAAACAAAAAACAAAAAACAAAAACAAACCTGACATGGGTCTGAATCAGACCAACAGAATTGCAAACGCCGTTTCAATTCGTCTCAGGAGAGGAGGAGGGAAGTGCCTTCTGCTCCCTCAGTGTAACTGGTCACAACGATGCGTGTGAAAACGCAGCCGATGCGTGTGAAAACGCAGCCGCTCTCCGGGGCATGCTGGGTGGGCGGGGCCACGCCAGGCTAAGACACACCCCCATCAGCAGTGGCCCTGGCCCACTCCACCTCTCCGCGTGCCCCCCCATCACTCCCTGTCACAGCAGAGGTCGGGCACTGTCCTGCCTGCACCGCCCCCAGAGAACTAGTGTCCCGTCTCCTGTAACCACCGATGCCAAGTCAACTGTCTCCCTCCGGTTCCCACCACGCACTGTTCCCATCCGCACCGTGACATTGACTGAACAGTCCACCCAGTACAGATGGCTCAGTGTACTGGAGAGGTGCTGCCGAGACAGCGGCACGTCCTCAAGTGCTCGCCCTCAGGGAGCTGGCCGCAAGGTGGGGGACAGGCAGACGGACCTGCCGCTCAGATATGCTGAGAGGAGGGACATCCCGAGGAAGCCCGTGGGGCCCGCCGCAGCAAGGCTGTGTGCGTTCACAGGCCCGACTCATCCCTTCCCCCCTAGAGCCTGGCACAGAGCTGGAACCCGCATGAGCACACACAAGCAGGAACGATGCCAACCACGCTTTGCAGCGCTCTGCCTTCGGACAGGCACTACGTTAGCACTTGATGGACATGTTTAAAACCTCACCACAACTCTGCGAGATCAGTGTCATCTCGGTTCCAAGCTGCAGCCACAGAAACGATTTGCCCAAGACCACTATGCAAATAAGCAACGGCATCAAAATCTGAAATCAGACACGGGTACGCTTCCTTCTGAACCCCGGGGCTTGTTAAAATTCTAAAGTCTTGTTAAATGTAAGACCAACTTCTTAAGTAAGTGTAGCAACGTGAGAAAGACTACCATGATACAACCCAGCATTAAGACTGCCTTTATCATGGGTCTGTGAGCACATGTTCCCCACAGAGTTGAGCTGTCTTACCCCATGGGGGGCAACGGAATTTTCCTAAATGGCCACAGATAAGTGCTGTGCTGTGTCAAAGTGGCATGATTTCTATTAATAATGTAATAATGATTACACCCCACGCCCCACTCAGAGGATGGTATTTTCACACAGCTCCGAGGAGCAATGTAGGAGATCAGATCATTTATCTAACAGGCTAGAAAGAAATTGCTCCTCGGGCAAGAGGAAGGCTGGCACGGAGAAGGAGCAGCGCTGCCCGATCCATTTCAGTCTGGTCCCTGACAACAAACCAGCCAGCTCTGTGAATCTCGACGTAACTGATCTCCTAAATGGAAGTCAGCTGAGACCTGTGTAAACCCTTAGGGGTCGGGGGGTGCGGGGAAGAACCACGAAACCCCACCTGCCATCCGCACTGTGCTTTGCTGTCAGGAACACATCTGCGTCCTCTAGGACTTAACACACTTGTACCCTCAGCCCGATGAGGTGAGCAGGGCCACGCTGAGCGCTCGTCGGGGCAGGAGGCCGACCTGGAAGAACTGGCCACCTCCAAAGCCATGGCGGGGTTAGGGGCCAAATGAAGAGCCCAGCGCTCCCAGTTCAGAGGCCGGCCGGCAGAGAGACCCTACTGCACCCCACATTTCCTCCCCTGTGGACACTCAGCTCAGGCTATGGTCACACTTCCTGACACCAATGCCCACTGCAAAGGGTTCTCTGGGACTTAATGGGGCACTGAGCCCCAGACCCAGGACACTACCTAGAATAAAGCAGACCCTGAATAAATAGGATATCCCTCCCCCTCTCTCCCAAAACACTAACATTTGAAAACCACCAGTGAGAAAACCTGCATAAATCATCAATGTTCATGACAGGAGCCGACACTGAAACCATCCCAGGGAGCACAACGACTTCCCATCCATGTGTATTTCGGCTGTAGAGTAGCATAGGCTCGGTCTATGCCAGTGACGGTTCTCTTCTGATGTCTGCTCGGCTTCCCTTCACGCCAAGAGCAGCTGGAGTCTCCGCCCAGGCTCCAGGTACCGGGGGTCACCCAGCTGTGTGTGCTACAGAGGCCCCAAAGCCAAGTCACACACTGGGAGAACCCAGTGAACCGCATGCCCTCTCTGGACCTCATTTATAATGCAAGTGTGTTGAAATAAGCCATCTCTGGGGACGCTTGACTCGAAAATGATGGGACGCTAACAGTAAAATCTTCATCTGGGAGCAAGATGAAAAATAAGGAGTTCACGACACACCGTGTTGCATCAAATTCAATGAAGGCAAAAACTGAAAAACCGAGTGCCCACGTTAAATGCATGATAATTCTGCTAGATTCCAGGCCGTGCAATGGGTCTCTACGGAAAAGAGAGCTTAAATCACTTTTTTAAGTCCCACCTTTTACACCAGAGACACCTGAAATAGTCTTGGTATTTTGCATCTTCAGATCTGCAGTTACGATGCGGTTACACCCTAATAATCCCATCCCAGACCGAAAATACTGTAAGCTGAAACGCATTCGATACACTAACCTACCGAGCATCCCAGCTGAGCCTGGCCTACCTTACATGTGTTCAGAACACTGACATTAGTCCACAGTTGGGCAGAAACATCTCACAGTGCCCATTTGATAACGTCTCACGTAATTTACTGAATACTGGGCTGAAAGTGACAAACAGAAGGGCCGTGTGTGTGCAGAACAGCTCTCAGTCTGCCAGGTGCTGACCCTCGTAATCACTGGCCTCTGGGAGCCCCAGCTCCCCACCACTGCCCAGCATAACAAGGAAGTACCTGCAATCACTGGACCAGGAAAACCAAATTCCAACTTCCAAGAATGGTTTCTACTGAGTTCAGACCACGTTCACACCATTTCAAGGTTGAAAAATCGTAAGTCAAACCATTAAGTCAAGGACTTCCTATGCTCGTTCAGTCGTTCCTTAAGTTTCCTGTGGCCCTACCATGGCCACAGGCGCCAAGCTTTGAGGCACCAGGACTGGTAATCAGACTGGTCTGCACAGACCTCAAAATCTGGCCAAGGAAACAGAAGCGACAGTTAGTAACCCTCCTCCATTCTTCCCAGGGAACGGCTGGTAAAACCTTACTCATTCTTCAACCATTAGGACACTTTCATTTCCTAGGCTGTCTTCCCAGCCTTCTCCAGTTAAAAACAAAAACAAAAACAAAAACAAAAAACCAAGTATTCTTTTGGCTGCTTTTGGCTCAGGTCCTGATCTCAGGGTCATGAGGTCGAGGCCCATGATGGGCCCCACGCTCAGCATGGAGTCTGCTGAGGACTCTCCCTCTCCCTCTGCCCCTCCCCTCTATGCTCTCTCTCAAATAAATAAGTCTTTAAACAGAAGCATTTGATCATATATGAGAAAGTCTATTTCTAGACTATCTAGTATGATATATCAATCCCTTTGTCTATCTAATAGCACTCTCTTAATTACTATAACTTTATATTAAGTCTTAAAATCATACCCTATACCTTCCAACTTTTTTTTCTGTCAAGACACGTGTCTAGTCCATTGGCAGTAGCCTGTTCCATTTTGAAATAATTTCTAAAACGACTTGTCAATTGCACTAAAAAAAAAAAAAAATCCTGCTGGGGGGCACCTGGGTGGCTCAGTGGGTTAAGCATCTGCCTTTGGCTGAGGTCATGGTCTCAGGGTCCTGGGATCAAGCCCCACATCAGGCTCTCTGCTCAATGGGGAGCCTGCTTCCCCCTCCTCTCTCTCTGCCTTCCTCTCTGCCTACTTGTGATCTATGTCAAATAAATAAATAAAATCTTAAAAAAAAAAGCCTGCTGGGATTTTGATTGGAATTGCACTGAATTTATAATCAATTTGGGAAAACTGGTATCTTAGCAAAAATTGATTCTTCCAATCAACAAGCATGGTATACCTCTCCAATTTTTTAAGTGCTAATTTCCCTGACCTGTGCTTTGTCATTTTCAAGGTAGAGATCATATGTACAAAGATTTAGCCTTAAGTGTTATATGTTATTGCGATATAAATATTTTCAAAATTTCATGTTCAAATTAATTGCTAATATATAGATCTAAATTGGTTTCTGAATATAACGTGGCATCATCCTACAGTCTGACTAACCTGACCTATTAGTTCTGGTAATCTCTTTGGCATGGTAGATCTCCTGGTAGCCCTTTATGTACATGATCACATGTATCACACAGACAAATAATAACTATTCGTCGTTTCCGATGTTTACAGCGTTCCTTCTTTTCTCATCTCATTGTTCCGATCAGGTAGAACTGGAAGAAAAGTAATGACTATACGGCAAGAGCAAACATTCTCACCGTGACTGATGCTGAGCCTAGAGAAAAAGTGCCAGCCTTCATAACTAAGTACAATATCAACTATATAATTTAGGGGTTTGTAGACACCCTAGACTGAGCTGCAGAAGTTCTCCAAGCCTTGTTTACAGACAGCTTCTATCAGAAGTGTTGAATTTTGTCAGAGGGTTCTTTTCCCATCAGTTGACATCTTATTTCTGGCCTTTATTCCATTGGTAGAGTCACATCATGCACTGATTTTTCTGTGGTCAAACGACCTTGTGTCGCTGGATGTAACCTGAATTGTCCACACTGTGTTCTCTCTTCTACTGCTGGAGCTGATTTATTAGCATTTGGTCCTGGATTTTTCAGTTATGCAGACTGGTCACAGCACTTACTTTCTCACAATGTCTCTCCCTGGATTTGGCTGGCATCAGGGTGAAGACAGCATCATAAAATGAGAACTGGAAGTATTCCCTCCCTTCCTACTTCTGGAAGAATTTTTGTAGAAGTGGCATTAGTTATTTCTTAAAAGCTTGATGTATTTCATAGTGAAATCACCTGAGTCTCAAGTTAACTTCAATTAAGTCTTTAAACTCTAACTGATGTGACTGCCTCAGGGACTATTTCATCTCGTGTCAACTTTAGTAATTTTTGTCTTTCAACACATTTTCCATCGGTAAATTTTATTGGAATATGATTTATCATAAAATACTTTTTATTATTCTTTAAATGTGTACAGGATCTGTAGGATTCATCCACAGTATTAGTAATAGTGCTTTCTTTTTTAATTCTGATTGTCCTGACTATGGTTTATTAATTTTATTAATCTTCCCAAAGAATCAACTTTCGGTTGCATTGACTTTACATATTTTTTTTCATTTTCTATTTCAATGATAACTACTCTTTATTATGTTTTGAACCATTCAACTTTTCTAACATAAGCATTTAGCATCCTATAAATACCACTTAGCTGGAATTATTTACTAGAACTGTGCATATTTCCTATATTTGTGCTAGTTTCCTGTCTGCTTGTTCTATCAAATACTGAGATACAGGGGTCAAAATATTCAGCTGTAATTGTGGCATTTTCCATTTCTCCATGAGATGTCAGTTTCATTTTGAAGTTATAAGTACATTCGCATTTAGGCTTATGTACTCATCTTGACTTTGTCTTGACTTCTATCAATATACATTACCCTATCGCTTTTTCTCCTCAAAGTCTACTCATTTGATATTCATATGCCCACGCCAACTTTCTCATGATTACTGTTTGTGTGGCATATCTTCCCCCCACCTTTGTGCTTTTCAAGTGTACGTAATTGTGAGTTTCTGGTAGGAAACATGTAATTGACTCTAGTCCTTTTTTAAATACAATCTGACAACTTCCAGTTTTAAATACAGTCTTCAGTCCATTTACATTTAATATAATTCTTGGTACATTGGATTTAAGTCAACCACATTGTTATCTGTTTCCTATTTGACTGTACGTTCCTAGTTCTTTACTCCTTTCTTGCCACCTCTTCCCTGGTTTTCTGATTAAGCATTTTTTAGTAACCCATCTTCTGTCTTCTGGCTGACCATTCACACTTTATGTGGTTGCTGAAGGGTCTGCAATACATGCCTTTAACTTATGATACGGTTGAAGCTAGAATGTGGTAACACATAGCATGTAAGAACTACCATTTCTCCTCTAATCCATTTCACCTCCATTTCTTTTTTCTTTTTTAAGATTTTATTTATTTATTTGACAGACAGAGGTCACAAGTAGGCAAGAGAGGCAGACAGGGAGAGAGAGGAGAAAGCAGGCTCTCCGAGGAGCAGAGAGCCCGATCCAGGGCTCAGTTGCGGGGCTCGATCCCAGGACCCTGGGATCATGACTAGAGCTGAAAGCAGAGGCTTTAACCCACTGAGCCACCCAGGCACCCCTCCCCTCCATTTCTTTATGCTATTTCCTGTTGAGTGTTTTACTTCTATATATGATATGCACTACAAAATTAAATGCTATTTTTTCTTTAAATAGTCAACAGTCTCTTAAAGAAATTAAGCAAAGGGAAGAATCTTTGATATTTATTCACTTGCTATTTCTATTTCTGGGATTCAACATTCCTTAATATAGACCTGTGTTTCCATTTGGTATTATTCCTGCCTGATGAGCTTTTATCAGGCTGATGAAACACAAGGACTAAGCTCTATCTATCTCTTAGCCCACTGAGTCCTTTATATAGCATGTGAAATATTGGAGGTATTGATATTAAGAATAAATGAAACACTGAAGGTGCTGGTTTAAAGGTACACAGCCTGGTAAGTACTTATTAGAAGTACAGAGACACAGAGAAGGTCTCCTGAATATAGTCATATTCAGGAAAATTTAACAAAAAATGATGACATAGATCATCAATGGCCAACAAACATTTTCCAGAAGGTTAAGTAAAAGAATGATAGTTTAAGAAGAGTTTTACAAAAAGATGTATGCAAAGGCACATTGCAGGAAACTGTCCTGACATACCCCGGGAGAGTCTCTACTTGCTGTGTGGAGAACTGGGTGGTAAACAAAACTGGGGCTCAAGAGGAAGGTCTGGGTCAAAATTTTCAGTACCCTGAATATCACAGTAGTGACCTCAAACTTTATCTCCTAAGCCTTGGGCAAGTCTTTAAGCCAGACAGTGAGGTGGAAACATCTGTAATTACAGGTTGATACGGGAGCAAAACCAGAGTGGGGTTTTAGAAAAAGGTGTGCAGTGGAAGACAGGGGGCGATCCGGAGACATTTCAGAGGCTCAACGCACAGGACCTGGGGAGGATTAGGCTTGGCAGGGACGGAAAGGAAGGATTAGAAGAAATCCAGTCTCCATCCCAAGAGCAGGAGGACAACCATGCAAGCCAACAGGAAAGGGTCGGCTCAGCGGGTGTGGATTCGGGAGCCAAGAGCCCTGTGCTAACCACCGGCTCTTGCAAGTGTGTGTTCTCTCCATTCCACATGGGGCCATTGTTCTCGTCTTAAACTGCCACTTAGAGCAGCGGGGGCCATGACGTGCAAGCTGGACATCCAGAGTGGGGAACAAACCCAACTCGGTGACAACCTGTGCTGCTTCCAAGAACTATTTATAAGAGCAGTGGCAGCAGGAGGCGCGGGGATGAGAGGGAAATGTGGCAGGTACATCACAGAGCGGCCCTCATGCGCAGGAAGGGCCTGAGACACTGGAGCAGGAATAGCGTCTGGCAGCGGTCCTGGCCACGGCTCCCCCCGGGCCAAGCGCTTTGATGCTTTATACAACAAATTCAAAACAGAGGCAAGCCTGGGCAAGAAAGGCTATTACTCCACGGACTGAAAAAGTGACAGATGATGAAATGTGATGCTAAAAAGCCCAAGCTAAGCCATTAATTCTTGTGAAGCCGTTCTCCAATGGCTGGGAAGAAAAATAGTCTTTCCTATAAACTAAAACTACACTTCTTATTTGGGGCTGTATCACTTTAAAGGGAGTTTTCTATCAACCTTAACAGGGGCAGTGACGCCCATCTGTCTTACCCTGGGGAGGACAGGAACCACTGGAGAGGCAGTGGCTGCCGCCGGTGATGCTCTTTCCCCAGCTCGAGATCAGAGGGGCTGGTCACTGCTGCCGCCTCAACTCTAGTAAGAATAAACAGCACTATCCCACTGCGTCCTGCGCCCATAGGAAAGGTGCCCCCGGACACGAAGACAGGTGGGTACTCCGTGCTAGCCAGCACCTGCGTCCACAGGCTCCTGGCCGCGGGGGCGAGCATCTGAGCGGCAGGAACACCATCCACCGTGTTCAGGCCCCAGCACTCCCAGCTCAGCCTAAGTCGAAGCTGGAGATGGGAAACTGGCCTTCTCCCACCTTCCAGAAAAACGTCTCTAGGACCTCTGGCCACTTCGGGGTTTGAAGTACACACGCTGTCTGATTTCTCTTCCCCGAAGGAAGCCTAGGCCTAGAGAAGTAGCTAGGAGAAAACATCGGTGTGAAAAGGGCTCCCTGGGCAGAAAGAGGCCAGTGCTCCAGATGGCGGAGAGCTCCACAAACGGAGACGCCGAGATGCTGGACAGCATGGAGGGGCACAGTTTTACAGGGATGCCAGCAGTGACACAGAAAAAGACGTAGGACTCCCCCAAGAGTGCCCGGAACATGGGGCTAGCTGCCGAACCCCCTACCAACAGGAGACTGAACCAGACAGAAGCCAGGACCAGACTCAGGGCAATGCGTGGGGAACTCACCCCATACGACGATGACCACAGGCCAGCACGTTGCAACATTACCGTCACTGTGAGGCCATCTGAGAAGGGGGAGAGCCCATCCGCTCACAAGCACTTCTGTAGGATGCCTGCTTTCCTCATGCAGAACCCGGCTGCCAGGAAGGCTAAGCAACCTGCACAATGGTTTGGATTTGACTAGCGCTGGGACCAAGACCAACAGAGGCCAGAATTCCAGACGCAGTGCTGTCAGAGTCCAGAGAAGGGCCGGGATGGAGCCAAGCTCCGTTTACCTGGTTGCCGGCAGAGTGCTGACTCGGGTGAAGAAAAGAGATGGCTCGGCCTCCACGTGCAGCCCCAGGGAGAGGTTCCTATAATATCCTTCCACGTGGCCCGGCCCTCCAGAGTACTTGAAATTCAGGATAGCTTCCAGGGTCTAAAATGATGGAAAAAATGATACGTTAACAATCGGATCAGCGTTCTCCCAGGAGGCAGGCTTCACTTCAGTAAGGCTGGAGAGAACCTGCTGGGCAACTCCGCACGTACCGCCTGAGCCTGCTGGAGGAATATGGCTGCTCCAAGGAGCTGGCCAGCCGGCTCCGCTATGCCCGCACCATGGTGGACAAGCTGCTGAGCTCCCGCTCGGCTGCCAACCGTCTCAAGGCCTCCTCGTAGGCCTTCCTCCCCTTTGGACTTGCACCCCTTCTCACCTGTACAGCACCTTGGCTTACACT